>PVIU01032035.1:0-14034 GCA_004026605.1 Ondatra zibethicus
CCAGATTTAACTGGTTCCTCCCAGTAAAAACTGAAAAGCTGTAGGTGTTTAACAACATTAATATAGACACAAAAAGCAACACAATTTAGACACTGTGTCCACTAAGAATTCCAGTCTCTACCTAGATGTTAATCTGTACTATCTGACTTTTCAGACAATATGGGGTTTCGGTTTTGGTTTTTGCTACAGTTTTTGAGACAGGGTCTCTGCATGTCTCTCCCAGAAGTATCTACATATATACCTTTCTGACCTGAAACTCATACAGTTCCACCTGCCTCTGCCTACAGAGTACTGTTGAAAAAGAGGTTCACTATCACATCCAGTAACATTATGCCTTTAAAAGTGAGGTGTATTCTCTTTGCTCTAGGAGTTTTCTTCTTAGTGGTGATTGGTCCGCATATTTTCAGTGTGACACTCAGATACATATATTCAGCAGTGAACCACATATGACTTATTTCAAAGGTATTTTATGCATAGTGCAACTACACTTTCAGCACTTGGTTAAGGGAAGCAAATATTCTAAAATGGGCTGGAGCTTCTGGCCCAGTTGCCTCAGTGCATGCTTAGCATGTTTAGGACCTAGAGTTTCATTCTAGTTCTGCTTAAAATGTACCCAGGATGAGTCAATCCTATTAATCCTTGCCCTTGAGAAGTAGAAGGAGAAACATACGTTCAAGGTCATTCTTTGCTGTGGAATGAATTTCAGGATAGACTAAAGTAGAGATCTTTTCTGGAAAAAGAAAACATAACAATATAGACAAGATAGGAATTTAGTGAGCAAGGCATGAACAAGTATGGTTCACTCTCAGTGCTCCTGTATATGAGCATATATGTTGGTTAACATAAACCTCATGCTACCTGGATTCACTCATGTAGCTGGTGCTTCTGCCATTTAACAGATATCACTTGCAATTTTGTAGCATAATGTCCATTTCCTTGAGGGCAAGCTTTCACAGTGTGTGTTGTGTGTGTGTATATATATATGGATGAAAGAATATATACTTGTGTATCCATGTTTTTAAACTGACAAATCCTATAGTATGTCAGTGCATAGCAGCCTAGTGTAGACCACACAGAAATAAGGGAGTTTATGAATTGTACTTAGAGTTTATGTGACTCTAAGATTTGTATGTTGCTTATCAGGTACAAAGACAACTTAACACAGTCATGTCACATTGACATGAATTTAAGACTTAACTACACCATCAGTGCAAAGCATGTTGAAGTGTACATTGCACTCAATGATCTTTGTGAAACAGCACTGACTCTGATGACAGTGCCTGAATATAGTCATGAGATAATATGTGTAAAAACAGAATCATTACTAGTAGATTTCCTCTGTTTTCCGTGATTGAATCTTACAAAACTGCCTCTGCTGTTATTACATTACTAGTATCCAATATCTTGGAAAAAAACCATCAGAAGGATACTGAAGAACTACAAATCCAAGCTGGCACTTCAATAGAAAGACCACAATGTGACATAGAAGGTACTGTTGAATGCAATAATTTCATTGTGATATTGGGTAGTTGTAGATTGATTGCATGGGGGAAAGATGATGATCTTAGCAGTAGTTTTTCTATGTAGATAATGTTAACTTGCTTAATTCCTCAGTTGAAATTTAACAAAAGAATTAAAAATAAAATTTAAGTTAGCCTATTACAGTCATTGAGTCGCAAGAAACATAGGAAAGGTGGATTCAATCTTGTCCCTGTCATTGTTATTTCACATGATGCAGGCAGGAATAGGTGAGCCACCCTCTCTATTACTTTCTCCCAGAAACCTCTAATACAGATGAACTGAATGTAACAGTCTCCAGGTAGACATGGTGATGTCAAGATTGTCAAGAGTTGAAATAAAATTTGAAACAGATAAGAGCATTTCTGGACTGACCCAAAGCTTGTGGGTCCCTGGAGTAGTGTGTCACACCCTGTGCTTATGGGAAAGGACAGTACAGACAAGGAAATGGCAGGCGGTTTCTGTGCTTTTCCTCTTCCAACGGCATCATGGGAGTGTTGTCATTGTCAGCTTTAACTTCTCTTTGCTTCTGGCTCGGTCATAAAAGGCAGAGTTTTAACACTGAACACTTTTCAGCGTTTGTCACTACCACATGTCCAAGCCTGTGACTGTGCTTAGTAGCTCTCCATGGAAATTGTGCCAAAGGTACTTTCCCAGTGTGTGTGATGGAATACTATGGCCAGACAGGACAAAGGAGGAGTGTTTGTTTGCCATAATTTCACGAGTGTGATGTGCATATTTGTGAGAAACCGCAGATACAGGAGCAGATTCCTGAGGCAGATTCCAATGCAACAAGAATGAATAAAGGTGCTTATGCTCAGCTCACCTCTCCTATGCAGCCGTGGATCGCAGCTCCAGGAACAGTACTACCGAATGTGGAACAGTCTGCTTTATCAGTTAGCCTTGTTAAAGGAGGAAAACATAATTCCCCACGGGCATGTTCCAGAAATCTGTCCCTTATCCTATTGTCTTTTGAGGTTTACCGTCACAGTGCCTGTTAACTCTTGTGAATGGTTTGCGGTTTCAATCTGTGATAAAGCCAGTCTTTCTGCTCCAGTGTACTCAAATGTCCATATACATAAGGGACTTACAAAGTGGTCCTGGTGATGCAGAAGAGGAAGGAGATCATGCCCCTGGGTCCCTTGGGACATTTAGAGTAGTGCTTTCCTGGCCCTCTACTGACCATTTAGTCCTTCTTACAATGACATCCACGGTTAGACTGCTGGATAGATGGATAGACAGCATGGTCCCCTAGCACGGCCTCAGTGCAACTCCAGCAGTGTCTGACAAGTAAAGGCCTCATGGATGTCTTTAGCTTTGAGTAGTCTATGCTCCTGAACTTTAAGTGGGATGCTGGGTGATTTGAGTCAAGGGAGGTTACAAGCTGATATCCACTTTGGACCCTTTGAATTAATGGATGACGACAGGAGAAAGGGTCTGAACTCAGGCCCATACTTGAATCTTTTAGAGGCATCTTGGCTTCAATCTCGACAATACATAGACTGAGTTTGAGTGTTTCCCTAAAGTACTGCTGATACATATCCGAGTAAAGGATATAGATGGGAGGGGATTAGCTCTCCAGACACCCATAGTCTTTGTCTGTCCCTGTGCTGTCCACACTCTTGGCATAGTGACTTGTCCCATCGTTCCTGGGGACAAAAGTTATAGTCTAAGGAGTCACTCTCATCGATGGGACTTCACTGTCACTGTCCTGCAGGCTCCCAGCCTAGACTCATCAGAAGTATGTTTGCCTCTCTTGGATTCTCTTATTCTGTAGTTGGCTATGGCTTCCTTTCATAGACTATATCTCTAGGTTCAGTTCAGATCTACCTACTTCTGAGCTATGTGTGACAGAGATAGTGGAATCCAAGTATGGCCCCTGCCCTTCAGTCTCCCTTCTCATTACCTCTTACCCCAAATTCACCAGCCACTTCTCTTTCATAGTTGCCATGTGTCTTTTTGGGACAAGCCATGGGGGCCTATGTGGTTTATTCAATCAGTTACCTTCTTGCTGATTCTGTGTACTTGAACACTTTGTTCAGACAATGTTCCCTAACTCCAAGACATGTTCTGAGCCTTAGTCCTGGGTGCACTATGTCTTTCAGTAACCCACAAGTCTCTCTCTCTCTCTCTCTCTCTCTCTCTCTCTCTCTCTCTCTCTCTCTCTCTCTCTTTGTCTCTCTCTCTCATCTCATGAATTGAAAATCATCAAAGAACCTTTTTCAGAAAATCATGCCTGTAAAGGCAGTAGAAACTCTACAGGAGTTGTAGATCAGACCTTTTCTACATGTACATATGTCATAGTCCACTGCTGGCCAGCTGATCCTAAAGAGAGTAAAAATTATCCTGGCACTCAAAATCATCTAAGGGAATGGTTGTAGTCTGTGTTTTTTATCATGAGATTTTTTTATGGGGCCTTGAGATGGCTCAGCAGGTACTTGCTGCAAGACTGCAGACTAGAAAAGGGAACGTGGAGGCTACATGGCATAGTAAGAAAACCAGGGACAGAAGGTCAAATCCTCTGCATGCACAGACAGATTTTGGGCTTCCCAAGCAGAATAAATGCATAAAGAAATGTTTGACATATTTATTTCAACTTTTCAACGTATTACAGATTCTTTGACAATGCTTTAGATTTCCATTCCCTAGAAAGAAAAAAATCTGTTCCTTATTTATCTCAGTCTTTCTTTATCATCCTGGAAGAAAGTCCTACAAGAAGGCAACCTTATTGGTCATTAGTTTTACTTCCCTGTACTAATTTCAAGCACCTTTATCCCCATCAAGCAAAGATCCACTGTATAATAAATAATATTCAGCTGTCTGAGCTGAGAGTCCCCTTCTGTTCCCCTAGTGTCACCTGATCCTCCTGACAGTACAGCTTCACCAGAGTACCAGCGAAAGCCCCCGATTAGGATGGTGAAGGTAAGAGGTTCTTTCTTTTCTCTAAGGTAGAAAGCTACTTCAGTGGTACCCTAACATTTCAGTGGGTATCACAATTGAAACACGAAACTGGTTTGATGCATTCTGGATATTAGAGGGTCGGTTTAGCTAGAGCAGGAACTAGAATTGGTCTTGATTCAGGACGGCGTACACCATGTGTGTCACAACTTTGTGTCCTGCTTTATGAGCAATCCCATCAAGGTGTCTTCCTCTAATTTACACTAGTCCTCATGTTTTAAAGATGTTACTGACTGAACACTGAACATACTCAAGCTGGACACAGTAAGCTTCTACCACCTCAAACTCTGGGTTTATACTCAAGTTATTTCTAAACCATAGCCTATAGAAATAGAAAACATCTTAGTGAAATATTCGAGTTTTGCAACCTTCTCGTGGCCAGACAGGTTTGCCTGATCTGCCACTGAATCAGAAAAAGGATAAAAGTTGCTAGTTTTTGTCACAAAGTATAGAGTCCGAGATTTTCTGTGATTTTGTCAAATAATGTTTTAATAATTAATATTCTTTACTGCTTTTCTCTGTTCTGATTGCAGTTATACCATATCAGTCAGTGCCATAACTAGACTTTGTAGATATTATTCAGCATGATCATGTCATTAAATATTTTCTTTCCTATTTGTTGCAGGTGAAATCCAGAAAATGCAGATATGGTATGTATTGTGAGATCACAGAGAGTGGGGTGTGAGGGGCAGGGCAGAAGGGCCATGCCAAGTAAGAAATGATGGATATGTCTATGGTTCTTGTATTCAACAGCAATCCTTTCTTATTTTGGGACATTGTGCTCCAATTTTTGACTAAATCTTTTTTACCAAGAAAATAGCATGCTATTTTCCCAACGAAATTTCCAGCAACAGATATGCAAATTAAATTATCATACAAATTACCTACACAAATATGTTCAAGCCTCATCACAGATATACAGGGTCAGTTGTATGTTGTGTGCTCCTCTATAAATGAATAAACCAGAGCTCAGAGATAGTGATGAGGCTCCTTAGCTATGCATCTCAAGAACCACTTCTTATTCCCTCAGGAGAACAATAATCCCTGTAGAAGAACGAGTTCTGCCTTCTTGCATCTGCCTGCAATAAGATAAATCAATGGGAATCCAACACTACATTATCTGCGATAGTACTTAAAATCCTAGGTAGTATCACTCAGTAGTCCTCAAACAGTCACAGCTTTGAAAGGTAGATAAGCACACATGCTTTTTATCAGAGTACAGAGCATCAAAATTAAATAAGTACATGGGAGATTGGAGTGAATAGTCCAAAATATTTTTTTTTTAGCCACTATGCATTCCAGTAAGTTCTGGAGAATATCATTAAGAGATGAGAAAACATCATAATGGGCAAAAGAAGGCCCACAATTTAGGGACAGTGTACACTGAGAATTGAAGTTACCTATTGCAAGATGATCTGTACTAACTCATTCATTGAGAATACAACATTTTGTTTTGCTTGTTTTTGAGACAGGGACTTACTGTGTGTCCATAGCTATCCTGGAACAACCTAATATATACCACTGATCTGGAACTCACACAACTTCACCTACCTTTGCCTACAAAGTGCTGTTACAAAATAAGTGCAGCCAATGGGAATACATCTTTAATAGTTGATTACACTCTACGCTCCATGAGTTTTTCCTCTCGGGTGGTCAGTTCCCATGTGCTTCATTAGGAACATATGTTCAGCAGGGAAAACAACACTGTCACACTAACATGAGTTTATGACTTACCCAGACCAGTGCAATGCATGCTGGAGTGTGCAGTGCGCTCAGTGATCTTCCTGAAACACCACCATGACTATGATGACAGTGCCTGGAGAAGGGTCATGAGAGAGCATATAGAAAAAATGACTGCTGTCCTCTATTTTATGCCATAAAGTCACATAACTGTCTCTGTTGTTAATGCATTCCCAGCCTTCAAAATCTGGAGAAAATTCCACTGGAAATGCTCTATTGTTCCTAAAAACTCTGAAGGACTTCAGGTCCAAGCTGATACTTCTATAGCAAGACCACAGAGTGAAATACAAGGTACTGTTGTAATGCAATAATTTCATTGAATGATATTTGGTTGTTTTAAATAGATTTTTTATTGTAAGTGAAATAATATGATAGTCTTAGCATTAGTTTGCTATGTAGATACTGTTAATATGCTTAGTTCCTCAGTTGAAATTTAACAAAATAATTAAAAAATGACTTTTAAGTTACCTAAATACCTAGCAGGGTTCTCTAATCTGCCTTCATTGCAACACTGGCAATATCCTGACAATTAAGGAGATAATTTCTTTTGATTCTTTTCAATCTATGCTCTTTATTTTGAACTGTATGCTAGGTGATTGAGTCAAGGGGCGTTAGAACCTGATAGTTATCTTGGATCCTTTGATTTAATGGATGAGAAAGGGCATGCATGCATTCTGGCCTCTCCTTTGTGTCTTTTGAGGAATTCCTTGATTCCTCCTCCAAGATGTAGAGCCTCAGTTTGACAGTTCTCCTAGAAGACTCTCCATGTTCCTCAGGATAAAGAACATGGTTTCATGGGGCTCCTCTGTGTCATCAGGACTTGACTCTCTCTTGGCATCTTCTGGCCTGCCTCATCCTTTCTGCAACCTGAAGTTATGTTCTAAGGAATCTTTTCCCTCAAAGTGTCTTCATTATAGCTTCTTGAGTAGGTCGTGGCTAAGGTTCATCAGAAGTTTGTCTGCTTCCCCTGGATTCTCTCCTTGTGCAAGTGGGTTTGTAGCAATCATACGTTAGGCCTATAGGTTTAATGTGCAGTGTCTATTGACTGTGAAGTCAGGCTCCTTCTTTTTAGTCGTGCGTTCAAAGACACAGTTCCACTTCTAACCCTCCTCTTTCATAATTGCCACGTTGACTCACAACGGTAGGTCTGGCAAGCGTGGAGACCTGTGTGGTCCCTTCTACCTGTTAACTTGTTGATGCTTTATCCTGGAACACATTATCCATGTAATGTGGCCTAACTACCAGACACATACCCACCTTCAGCCCTTGATATACTAGGCCTTTTTATATTCACTAAATGTCTCCCCTCACAAAACTCATCAGACTGACAAGATCACAGGGAGAGAACGAAATAGGCAGTTGAATTTCAGAAGGTCATCTAGATCAGACCTTTACTACATGTACAAAGGTACATCCTTATTTTTCTCCAAAGCCTTCTCTCTGCCTTGGTTTGCTTTATGGGAAGACAGTTCAGAAGCAGCCGAACCATCTTATCTTGTTCATTATGTTACATGTTTAGTTATATGTACTAAGCCTATGCATTTTACTCACATCAAGTAAAGTTCAGTTTAAATAGTAAGAAGTTTGTGAGCTGACAGTCACTTTCTGTGCCCCTAGTATCCTATGCACCTTCTAAGAGTGCAGCTGCCACAGTGGACCAGCGAAACCCAGCAGAGAGGGCCGTGAAGGTAAGAGTGCCTTTCCTTTCTGAGGTAGAAAGGTTATCTCAGTTGTCCCCTTATATTTCAGTGTGTATAACTTTTCAATCATTAAAATGATCAGGTACATCATGGCTTTTTCTGTGTTGTTTTTTAATGTGTGAGCATTTTGCCTGCATGTGTATATTGGCATCGTTTGTGAACTTGGTGCCAAGGAGGACAGAAGCACCATGTGGGTGCTAGAAATCAAATGCCAGTATGAGCTTGTTTGTCAGTGTGGGGGTGTCAGGAGCCCAGGAACTGGAATTACAGACAGGTGTGAGCTGCCACATGGGTACTGGGAATTGAATCCGGGTCCTCTGGAAGAGCAGCCAGAGTTCCTCACATTTGAGTCATCTCTCCAGCCCAGTACATCATATTTTAAAGATTCTCATGTTGCTGAACACACTAATCTCTTGACACTTTAAACTTTAGGTTATATGCTCAAATTATTTCTACAATAGGCCCTAGAAATAGAAAATATCTTGGTGAAAAAGGCAAGATTTCATGTTATGTGGGTTAGAGAACCTTTAGCAGAGGCCAGACAGGTTTTCCTGAACTGCCCTTGAATCAGAAGAAAATTGTAAAAGGTACTAGTCTTTAGCACAAAGGACAGGGCCCCAGATCTTCTGTTATGTCATCAAATGAGGAGACCATTAATATAGGCTCCACATGACTGCTCTTTTCTATCCTGATTATGTCAGCTATTGAAGGAACAAAGACTTTTACAGACATTACTCAATATGATCTAAATTTTATTTTCATTCCTTTCAATTACAGATGATCTCTAAGAAACGCAGATGTGGTATGTACTGTAGAATCACTCTCTAAGACACATTTTGAATGGGAATTGTGTAAATACTGGTTGTCTTTTGTGTGATGGACCACTGTGATCTAACCTGCTTACTCATAATGAGAATTAGAGGTTTTTATATTTTTGTTTGTTTTGTTTTTAAAGGAAGTGACATCTCAACTAGCAAATCAAGGCCATGTGTCTATGGTTGTTGTGTTCAATTGTGATTCCTTTAGTTATTTGTAGGGTTTTTTCACCAAGTCCTGTATAATTTTTAGCAAAGAAAAATATCCCAACTATCCAACCCAACTTTTAGTGACAAGTTGCAAATTGAAAAATCAAGACACAGTTTATCTACAAAAATGTGTTCAAGCTTCACAGCCATGCAGGGTTGGGTTACATGCTTGTGTTCCTTCATAGATGAATAAACCAGAGAGCTAGTGATGAGGCTCCTTAGCTATGCATCTCAAGAGCCACCTTTTACCCCATCAAGGGCGCAATAATTCCTGTGGGAAAGTTCTGCTTTTTTGAATCAGCATGCAATAAGGCAAATCCATAGGAATCCCAAACACTGTAATAACTGCTGTAGTGGTTAGACGTCTTAGGTAGTGCCATTCAGCATGCAGCAGACAGTCAGAGTTTTGAAAGATAGAGAAACCCACATACTTCTTTTCAGATGACAGAGCCTGAAAATGAAGTACATTACAGGGGAAAGTTGGGTGGATATGTCTCAACTGGGGTAATCGTAGATATGACTCATTTCAGGAAGATCTGGAAAAAACATTAGCAGATTAGACAATAGCAAGGGCACAAAGAGCACAAAATTTAAGGAGGTGTCTACTAATAATTGCAGTAATCATTTGCTTAATGGTCTGTGCTGGATCATTATATTATTCCAGCAATACATTTAAATCATTATTTCTTTTAAAATTGTTAACATAATTTTATTAATTTTAATAAGTTTATACACTATATTTTGTCATATTCATCCATGATTACTCTTACTGTTTTCAGATCCTCTCTACCTTTTTACCTTTGCCCAAATTTATAGCCTTAAAAATAACTTTCTAGTCCATTTTATGCTAGACATATATTCAAACATGTAGGGGCACCTACTGACAGTGGGTTGACCTTCCAGAGACAACACCTTTAATTCAAACTTTCTGTCCCTCACACAGAAGCCATGAGTAGCCAATAGCTTATTAGTTAGGGGTAAGAAAGGCTTTTGAGCCTCTCTTCCTTACAAGCCAGTGTTGATCTCTTTGATCTTATACAAGTCCTGTGCAAGTAACCAACAATATACTTTTAAAGGAGAGCTAGACTCTGAGCAAAAAGGTTACTTCCCGTCATGGGTAGTTAGACTCCATGCTGCCTATTCTATGTTTGCTCTTGGTGGATTTCCACAGTCAGTGGGGAAGAGTGTCACTGGGTATCATTCTGTCCACACTGGTGTCTTCATGCTCAGGCTTTTACCAGTGAGCTGATGTGCTAAGTAGAGCTATTATGGGGATTGGCTTAGTTCATACCTATCATGTCTAAAAACTCGAGTTTCGTTTCAAGTACTCTGTATAATGTACCCATTATTGCACAGTCTATAATCTTTGATTTAGAGTGGTGGGTGCAAGAAAGTCATAAGCTCAAGACCAGCCTTTTTTAAATGGTGAACGTTAGGCCAACCGAGGGTAACCAAATAATCAATGAAAAATCAAAAATAATAAAATGAAATAGAAGAGGCCCCTCTAAGATCTGTTTGTGGAAGGAGAGTGTATAGAAACTTACTTTGCCTTTAGCAGGTTGACCAAATTTCAGGGACTAGCCATGAGCCGATGAATATATATATATATGATCAGCACAGTTTTAACTTGGTGGGTTTTTAAGGGAAGATAAAAAGGACACAAAGCTGGTAAGGAGTGAGAGATATGAATGGAACCAAGAGACTTAGGGTGATGAGTGGGGATGAATATGATCAAAATACATTTTATGGAATTCGCAAAGAATTAAGTATTTCGTTAAAAATTTTGATGAGGAAACACTGAACAGATATGACACACACTCATTATTTGTGCAGCTAATGCTTTTCTTATCTGTTAGCACCTAGAGAATAGTTATATCATGTCACTTAATAGTGAGGGTTTATGCAGGGTTGGCCAATTTAAGGGACCTTTTTTGTCCAACTTTCATGTGACAGTTTAATTTAGAATTACTTGTAGTCTGAGTAATCATGGAAGACACACAAGCATAAGTCACCTCTCAGTGTGGGTACTTGATGATCAGAACCGCTTGCTGAGAGGTACCTGGCAGGATGAAGATGCTGGAGAAGGGCTGCATTTACTAATTCTAGGACTGTTTACAACTTATTTTGTTGGAAATGCATAATTTGTGTTAGGGATCAAAGGCAGAACTTCTGTATCTTTGGTTATTTCTGTCAGGGAATTTGTTCAGAACATCCTGGATATAACTAAAATGGTGCTCAAGGTTAAAAAGTTAGAGTAATACACAGCTCCTTACCTTCCAAACTCACTTAAAGTGATACCATATGTTCTGCATGAGCTATAAAATATCCTGGATAAGCAAAGAATGACAAGTAAACGACCATTGGTATCTGTCCTGTAGCAAACTTAGCACTTGCTCAGGACTCAGTCATTCCTGCCTAGTTGAATTGTTTTCCTATTTCACAAACATCATGGAAGACTTGTGCAGGTTGTGTGCTTTCACTTATGATTTAATATTATACATTCATGTTTTACACGGATAAGACTCCTGGGGTCCTTATGAAATGTTTAGTTCGCTGATGAAGATAGACACCAAAAAGTAATTCCACCCTAGTTCAGAATTGAGTATTATAACGAGTTATTTATTTAGGGGTGGACTCACAAATCACAGTCCTCTGCTTGAACGGGGAACAGGAGTCCTGCAACCTGAAGAGAGGCCGATTGCGTGCTTTACATTGGCATTTATAGAATAAGAGGCCATGCCCAAATAGGCAGGTAACTTAAAGGCTACTGGCTATAGGAATTCCTACAGCACGCTGGTATCAAGATGTGATCACAGATGGATTGCATGGATTTCGCTGCATCATGATACTCTAAGTGGGATTTGAATGCTGCCTATCAGACACCACACCAAGACAGTCATGTTGCTCTTCTTTCTCTATTGTCACATCTGTATTAATTTAGACTTTCCCTGCAACATCATGTGATCCAGAATAGACTTTACCAAATTGTCATGTGATTTATAATTAATTGGACACTGAACTCAGTGATTTTCCTGAAGCACCATCCTAACTACAGTGACTTACCTGAAAATAAATAAGGAGACCAAATGTACAAACACTCAACTATTATCAGTTTCCTCTGTCTTCCATGACACTGACATAACACTCCCTGTTGTGAATGCATTCCCAGTTTCTACTCTGTTAAAGATATTTTCTCGAGAGCAACCTGTGATCCCCCTTGGTGTGGACACACCTCAAGTCACCGCTGGTCCTTCCAGAGAAACAGCACAAATTAAAACAGAAGGTACGAGGGAATTCAGTAATTATGTTTAGTTAAGCGTAATAGATGTACTATATATACTTTATTCTGTGTACTATATATGTCTATTGAGACATGTTGTTATAGGTTTTAATAAATGGATACTGTTCATTTATCTAGCTCATAAGTAGAAATACAGCCACAGAATTTAAATATTCAGTTAAAGGGCAACTTTCCCTTTCATTAAGTAATAGTAAACCATAGGAAAGCAGAGACTTATCTTGTATGAGTGAATATGGCTTCACCTGGAGTAGGCATAAATGACTGAGTCACACTCTCAGTCACTTTATCCCAGACATAGATGATGCAGATGCGGAAAGTCTCATCAGTGATCTGATTAATGTCCAAAATCTCAAGAGTGAGGGTGAAATTTGATTTAGATAAGGGCATTTCTAGTCAGGTCTATTGGGCGAGGACCCTAGGGTTGGCCATTTTAGACCTTGTGCTTGGGAGGGTAAGGGAGTGAAGAAGATCAGTAGAGACACAGAAATATGTGAGGTTATTATGCTTTTCCTCTTTAAAGTGCAAAATGGTTAATAGTGGCAGGATTGAGTGTGCTTTGTATCTGTTATTTCTAGAACACATTTTTCCTCTGCCACTCCCAATGCCCATGCATTTGACTATTGTTATAGTTCTCCTTGGAAGTTTTGTTAGGATTACTTTCCAGAGGCAGTGAGCAAGGCTTTACCATGGAGTTTGAGTTTGGAGTCCATAATTGGGAAGCAATAGATAGAGACAAAAACTTGAGGGAGAGTGGCATTGCAACCAGAGCCCAGAAGAAAGGAAAAATCAATGAATGTACTCTGCTGACTTTTCTTCCTTTTGTAAAGTCCAAGACCCCATCCAAGGGAATGATTGTGCCTACAGAGAGCAGAAATTCCCATCTAACTCAATCTAATGAAGATAAAGCCCAGGGGCGAGGACATGGGTCTCATCAGCTTGGCAGCTGTGTTTCAGCATTACAGAGCCAATGAAGTGTTGCTTTCACGTGAGAATAACCAGTATCAGAGTCAATTCATTGGGGAGGGCGCAGCTTTTTCTCCTCACAAGAACTTGTAGGTGAAAGTCTTCTACTGTAATCCCAGTGATGCAGGAGAAGCAGTTTCTCTCCCTTCTTCTCCCAGGTCTGGTGGCAGCTCTTCATGATCCTCTCTTCCCTGTGAACCACTGCTTCACATGAACCCCACATAGTGGAGTGGCTAAAGAGTCTGCAATGTCCTGGGAGTAAGGGCTCACTCTGTGCATGACTTGAGCCCCTTTTTAATCAGTGTTCCTCACTCAGACTGACATAGACGATGTCTGAGATTAGCGATCTGACATCCATCTTTGAGACTCTGACCTATAATGTGGGGTGTAGTCTAGACTCTAGCACATACTTGGCCCCCTTTCATAAACTCTTGGCTCAGCCTTCAGTATTCCAAGCATAGCTTTGGGTGCTCTAGTAAACTGCATCTGTTCCTAAACTGCATCTGTTCCTAGGACTAAAGGACTCTAGGTGTGTGGATCTCAGCTCCCTTGGCAGCTATCTGGTCATAGGGCTGTGTCTGTTCTCTATGCTGTCATTATTCATGCCTTTTGCTTGTTATAGCCTTACCTGTCTTCATTTATGAGAAGTAGTTTATAATCTCAGAAATGAGTTTCCTGTGTCTTCCTTGGAGCCTCCTCGTTAGGCTCGAGCCTTGCTCACCACAAGTGTGTGGCTTCTGCATCCTCTCATTGTTTAGCCATGTTTGGCTCCACCATGACAGGCAGGATTTGCAGGATTAATGCATTGTGTCAGTCACTATATACTCTG
>PVIU01032036.1:0-14034 GCA_004026605.1 Ondatra zibethicus
GGAGATGGGGCCGCGGGAGGGAGGGGGCCGGCGGGGCGCGGCCAAGGGGCGGGGCACCGGGACCTGGGGAAGATAAGAGCGTGCTCGCGGGGAGCGAGGGCGGGGGACTTAGAGACCAAAGAGGAGACAAAAGGACCGGGTGTGTGGGAGGGGCATAGACAAGCGGGGCTAGGGGAGGGGTGCGGGGGGGGGACGCCTCGCAGGGAGGGGTGTGTGTGGGGTGGCGTGGGAGGGGCTTAGAGTGGGACGTGAAGGGACAACATAAGAGAGTGCGGGGGTACAGAGAAGGGGGGCAGGAGTGCTCCACCACGCTGGCCACGAAGGGGAGGGGACGCCGCGAAGTGGAGGCCGCTGGGAGGAACGGCCACACACAGGGAGGGAGGTCCTGGGGATGGATGGACAGTCCGCTAGAAAAAGACCGGGAGGCGAAGGGTGCACAGACTCTGGGAGAAAGGAACCTTTCGAGAACCCAAGGGTGGAGGCGGATGGGCGTGTATGGAGCGCAGAGGGCTGGGATTGAATGCTGCCCTTTGGGATGACCAAAGACCAGTGGGGGCTGCAACAGACGGGACGGGGCTACCAAGGCAATGCGAAAACTGCTCAGGGGAAAGTAGAACCTAGGAGGACTGCCCTACGGTGGCGGGGGTGGCTTCGGGCTCGGCAGGAAGGCGCCACCACCGCCTTCTGCCCGTCCCCAGTGTGCCCCGCCCCGTCCGGGGGCCCTAAGGGCAGCGGCCTGGCCGTGGGGGAGCCGAGCCAGGGCGGTACCATTCAGAACGGAGAGGGAGGGTTGGGGGGAAGGGAGGAGCCAGGGGTCAGAACCCTGTTGGGGGCGGGAGGGGGGCGCCACACCCTGGGAAAAAGGCTTGGGCACATCCAGAACCAACCAATCAGCAAGCAAAGCCGGGGTGGCGTCAAGGGGCAGCTTCAACCAATGAGAAGGAAGAACACTTCGGAGGTTCGGAGGAAGAAAAGGAAAAAAAAAAGCCCCACGAAACAACAATCGAATCCGTTTGGGGGCTTGGAAGACGGGGAGTGGGCGTCGTTTATGTCATGTTCCCGTTTCTGCCCTCTCCTTTGAAGGATGGGTGGCTTGCATCACTCTACTGCTTTGCAGCGCAAACAGCGCTCAGGAGGGTCCCGAGAAAGTAGACCGGGAATTGGCCACTTTTTGGTGGCGCTTCGATTTGGGGAGTGGGTTGCACAGAGGTGGCAGCTTTGTGCTTAAGAGTGAAAGAATGTTGAGGTATCTTAAATGGAGGCAGGAGAAGGTGGAGGTTCCCCATTCTCCTGCATTGGCTACTAATTTAAGTGTCAACTAGCGGAGCCGATTATGGACAATCTCAAGCCAGTGCATAACTTAAAATGCCCTTTGGGCAGAGAACACTACTCATTATATTAATTTCCCTTGACAGCTAGTCCCAGGTACTTCCTGAGGACTGCTGGTAAGAACCCACACAGTTACCACTCAGAATTTCAGGGAAAAAAGCTGACTTTTATTAATTTACGTGTAACACAGGACTTACACTGAGATCTTTTGCCTATAAAAACCAAGGTATGAGGGGAGTCTAAAACGCCCAATGTTTGCGGTCTAAACATTTCAGAACTGCTTTGGAGTAGCGCACTTCTCAAAGAGGTCCAGATGGAGAGGAGAGGTTGTAAAAAACAAAACAAAACAAACAAACAAACAAAAAAACCCACGGTAGCAGTAGGTCCAGTGATTATAAATGTCCAAAGCTGAAACTGTATGTAAAATAGTGTATTCCTGTGTCTTTTTCTCAGAAAGGTTCCTAACTATCAGCACATTCTCAGCTGCTACGAACTTATAAGGTTATGAGGGATGAGCCTCTGTGGGAGTGTGGTCCAGGACCTTAGTCATGCTAAGCACTTGCTGTACCACTGAGCTACACCTCCAGCCTTCCAGGTACTGTGATACAAAATGAGGCAAAAGTCAATGCTAACTACCATATGGCTAAATAATGCTTGAATCAATGGTGAGGGACTGGCTGGGTGAGTTAGAAAGGAAACATGTTTATTTCTGAAATTGCATATGTGTGCCTCTAAAGTGAGGCTAAAGCTTCACTGTCTTGGTATGCAGGCATGCAAAAATGATTCTGATCTTCCACCTCTGGAGTGTCAGGGATTACACTACAGCCCTAGAATGCCTCTGTGACCCCACTTTCAGGGGTTACTGGGAGAATCAAACCTGAGCCTTCTAGGTATGTAGGCAGGCACACTCCTGTGGTGGGACAAACTTTTCCTGGGGAGACTCAAAACACATGTCTACCCACCCCAGATAGGGAGCCCACGATGGACCAAAGGGGATACCACCAAAGTCCAACCTGGTGAGAAGCAATGAGTTTTATTGGGGTTACTTACAGGATTATGGGTCTGGGGGGGTTACTTGCAGGAGGGAAATGACTCAGAGCTGCATCATCCAAGTTCACCCTGGCATGGGACCCTGGAGCACACTGCACAGCCTGCAGGCTGGAGCGTGTCCTTTCCGGGTGCCTCAGTTGCTTTAGACCTCTTCCAGATCTATTTTAAGAGTCTGGAGATGGCAGCTTGGCTCTTTCCATCTGAGAGGGACTCCTAGCTTTTATTACTTACTCTGGCAGGAAGGGGGCTGAGTGAAATCTGGTCAGTTGCAGGGAGTTCCAGAAGCTATTCGGAGTTGTTACCTTAATGCTTAAGGAGCTTCCTGCAGGATAGAATGTTTATTTCTTGGAAGAAACAAAACTCCCCACTATATCTCCCAAAAATGATACTCTACACAGCAACCTGAATGAGCAGGGAAGCTCACAGATGCAAAAAGATTAAGTTTCAACTCTTGGGGTTAGGCCCCACTTCAGCTTGGTTCCATGACCAGCCAAGGGCAGGATTCAGCTGTGGCTTGTACATGCTGCTTCTAGATCCAGAGGTTAAACTGCACAGTGTTTTATCAAACCCTCATTATAAATTGGTATTTATGGTGGATCATGACTGATGGGTGATATACATGAAACCAGTGATGTGGATAAGTTTCCTTCATTTTCATGACCAGTCTTCGGAAGGAAAGAAGGTGAAATTCCCCTTACAAAATACTAAGTAGAGAAGTACAAAGGCGGGGCATCCAAAGTGTCTAATTCAACAGGGAGATAATACAGACCAAGTCGGGAGTTATAAAGGTAAAAATGCCTTTATTTCTAAGATATGGCTTAACTACACACAGTGTATTAAGCCAGTTTTGGAATTCATTTTGCAGCATAGGACAAGTAGAGGAATAGTCAGGACACTCCTCTGACAATTCAATCTATTGAGCTCTTCTCTTCTTCAGCTGTTTCTGATGTTTGGAGCGTCGTTTTGGATTGCTCTGCATGACAGACAGGTCAGACCTTGGGGAAGACTGGTAACCCACATCCTCTGCCTTTATGGGCTTGATAATATGGCCTGCTTTGGTGACAACCTTGGGAGCAGTCAGCTTTTGGAAAGCTCTCTGCGTGTTCCACGTGGATCCTATAGGATTCTGGATGGTCCTTTCAAATTGCTGATGGTGGGTGAATGGATACGGGAGCACCCGCACCTGGAAGGGAAAGAAGAGGGATTCGGCGTGAGGCCTAAGGTGCAGTTGTTTAAAGGGAGCCTAGAGAAGGCATAAAGGTTCATGCTTGTAATCTCAGCATTTGCAAGGCTGAGACGGGAGGATCACAAGTTCAAGGTCAGCCTGGTCCATAGTTCAGTTCTATGTGACAGTCGCAAGGGAGGTAAGCTTGAGAGGCCAAAGCACCCCAGTAGTCCCATATAATCTTAGGACTGCTAATCCATTTGAAGTTATTTGGTACCCATACTCTCAGGCTTGGCCAATGGTTTTAGGACTGAAAACCCAGAAGATCACTCCTGCCTGGCTACAGTAATTCCAAGGCTGCTAACACAGCGGGTACTCATACAACACTGTCACTTCAAGGAGCCCAGGAGTATTTGTACATCCTTATGGATTCTGACCCTTCTATTCTCTCCTTCCTTCCTCCTCTTTGTTTTTTTGTAACAAAGTCTCACTAACGTAGCCCTGACTGGCCTGAAACTGGCTATGTAGACCAGGCTGTCCTGAACTTCTCAGAGATCTACCTTCCTTTCCTCTGTATGATTGATGTTTTAAGGGACCCAAAGATATGCTTCTGAATCCTGAATGCCTCCAGGTTCTTGGGCTCAGCTTCATCCTCTTAAGGCAGAGGATTCAGAGCTGGTTGGCCCTACTTCATAGCACCAGCCATCTTCCTTGGCATCATCATATGTCTAGACAGCGGAAGTGATTTTCCCAAGTAAAATAAGCAATGCAAGAACAGAACCCTTGGGTTCCTGGTCCTTGCCCTATGCTCTTCTCCACACCAGAGTGCTAGCATCAGGTTTGTAAACATTTTCCCAATGTCAGTACTAAAAGAAAAAGGCTTCCTTTCCTTTTAGGGAAATGTCTCATTTGGGTTGATGTCCTTCTATCTGTGTATGCTACTGAGGGCATGAAAACATAAGGTCAGTATCAGGAGTCCTCTCCTGTTTTGACACACTTCATTCTATTGCTCCTATAGTAGCTAGCTAATTCAGTGGTTCTCAACCTGTGGGTCGCAACCCCTTTGAGGGTCAAATGACCCTCTCATAGGTTTTCTCATATCAGATATTTTCACAACAGTAGCAAAATGATAGTTATGAACTTGCCACGAAAATAATTTTATACTTGGGGGCACCACAACATGAAAAACTATATTAAAGGGTTATAGCAGTAGGAAAAGTGAGAACCCCTGAGCTGGTTAAAAAGAAGAGACAGTTGGTTGTGTTGGTCCATCACACACAAAGTCCTAGGTCCAATCCCCAGGGATCACATAAACTAGATGTGGTGGCATATATCTATAATTCAAGCACTTGGGAGGAGGTGGAAGGAAGAACAGATGTTCAAGGCCACACTCAGGAACATAGTGAATTCAAAGTCAGACTAAGCTATACATGAGATCCTGTCTTAAAAAAAAAAAAAGCAAAGCAAAAGTCAAGAAAGATTCCTGGAAAATCATTTCATAATTTGCTGTGACAATAGTAAATAAACATGGGAAGGAAAGGCCATCCTTTCTGAGAAGCACGCTCTTAGCTGTCATCTGTAATTTTGGCCCGTTGGAGCCTTCTCCTCCTACAATGTGGGCCCCTGTAAATTAAAATCAGGTTGTCAGGCTTGGCAACAAATACTTTTACTCACTGAACCACCTCACTAGTCCTATCAGGGTATTTCTTCCCTCTCCAATTGTTTAGTTATATAGTTTCAGCTGGAATTATATTGGCAACAGTTTCTGCAGTGATTGGCTTAGAAATTGAGAGCACACAGAATGACTAAACTGTTACTGCCTGAGTTTTTGAGAGAGGGCCTGGTATCACAGGCTGCTCATCAACTCACTGGGTAGCCAAGGATGACTTTTGATCTTCCTGTCTCCACCTTCAGAGTGCTAAGATTAGAGATTAAAGGTATGCTTTATGTCTAGCTACAATGTTACAATGCTAGTAACAGAACCCACAGCCTTGTGCATGCTAGGCAAGTAGTCGAGCAACTGAGCCAGATCCCCAGCCCTCATCTCTGTTCTGTACACATTACATAGTTCTTTTCTCTTTTAGAAGGGCAAGCATAACTCATTTCAAATGAGAGGCAAACCTCAGGACTGAAGGGAACATGCAGATTATGCAGTTCAATGACATTTTTTGGCGGGGGGGGGGGTGTCACATACTTACCCCGAGAGAAGCTCAATTTTTCTCTGGACCTTCTGTCCATTTTCTAACTTTTCTACTTTATGTGACTCTACGCAACAGCCCTCAGTATTGCCTGTGATTTTCTAGAGGACAATGACTATGCTCTAGTTTCCTATATTGCAAACATCCCTTGCTCATTATCACTATTATTTGTTCTTTTGAGACAGGGTCTCACCATGTAGCTCTGACTATCCTAGAACTTGCTCTGTAGATTAGAGCTACACCTGCCTCTGCTGGGGTTAAGGGCGGATGCCACCTCATCCAGCTCATCCCTTGCTTATTAGCGTGTGATTCAACTGAAAATTTCTTCACTTTTGTGGACAGATAATGAATGGTTCATCGCCACTTTTCTTGACACATGACTCAAATTTTCTGGTCTCCGAGTGTTACCTTGACTACAAATCCAAGCGTACAGCAGAATGGTAAATTTTTACTTTAGCAAGCCTCATTTAGAGCAGAATGATCCAGGGTACAAGCCCTACTGTGACTTGGTGGCTCCGTTACTACTTGCAGAGTCTCTTTTCAGCCTAAACCTTGTCAGTAGCTAGAACAGCACAGCCTGTCTGGCTTTGCTACTCTCACAACCAGTCAGTGGAAAAGACAAATTTGATCTGTTGGTCACCATCACACCAGGTATGGCGGCACAGGCTTTAACAGGTGCTGAGGTTAGGGATTAGAGAGAGGTGTGGGTCATGCCCAGCATGGAGCATTTGGAGTTCAAAGCCAGTCTGGGGTAAGGTGTCTCAAAAATGCAAAAGTCAACAAACCCCAAATGAAAACATTACAATCCCTCTCCCCACCAGTTACTAAAATAGTTCTCTCAAGCAAGAAAAGCAGGTTGTGGAGATCAGTCACCTAGAGAGTGCTCAGAACCTCACCTGGTGAGCTGCAGCATGGATGTTGCGCTTCTCATTGACAATCACATTGGGCAAATTCCTGTCTTTTCTCGGAGGACCTTCAGGAGCTTTAATAAGAAACCTGGAAAGCCATAGTTAAAGAAGCATTCAGGATTTCGTCAAAAGTGCGGGGATCACACTTCAGGGTGGGTTGGGAAACTGTGCTCTTTTGACAGGCTTTTCCCTCCGCTTACCGGCGTCTTTTCTTGGCGCTGGGCTTCAGGTCCATCCCGCCCCACTCTCCCCAGCCAGGCAAGGTCAGGTCCAAGTCCTTTGGCTTATTGGCCTGGATAGTTTCCCTCTTCTCTTTTAGGAACTCCTTAATGACATCATCCCCAGCAAAAGCTTCCTTTATCATTTGCTTTTGGTCTCTCTCCACTTCATCTTCCTGGGAAGAAATAAGAGCAAGAAGTGAAACTTGTCTTGCGAGTGCTTCATGACAAGCCCGAATCCTGGGTTGTGACATCTTAGCGCCCCCTAGGGGGAAGTGCTGAAAGGATGATAGATTCACAATAGGAACCAATCAGGCAATCATGCTCCAGTTTCGTTCTCTCTAGGGTGAATATCCTTAGCTCATCATCATGACACAATTTAAACCCTTCAATAAGGAAGTTTTAGGGTGGGAGAAAAGATGGCCAGGGTCAAAACAGAATATCCAAGTGTGGCCGGAATGTGAGCTCCAGCAGCTTTATATCCCAGGAAAAGCAGATAGGTCTTACTAGTTTTAATTACTTCAATTTGGGGTTGGGGCTGAGGGCAGACCACTGGTGGTCGGAAGTGCGGGCAAACTTTGGCAGTAACTCAGAACTGAACTTTGAGTTCTTGTGCCTGAGATCTAGCCAGAGCTTTCAGTGACTACCTCCTCCATTGGGGCCTGGTTGACAGTCACCCCAGGGAGCTTAGTGGCCCAGAATTTAGGCTGCTTGTGTGGCTCAGCTGTGTGCATGTATCTGCATCTGTTAAACTGACACTTGAGGCCCGCCTGGCACCACGGTAATCTGGACCTCTAAACTCCCAAAAACGTATTCCCAGCAAAACCAACCTTCATAGACTGTGCTGTGTGTAAGAAGGACTCGTTCTGTTCCAGCTCTGACCCCTACAAGCCTGGGATCTTGGCTCTGCTCACCTGCTCCTCTACTGTTGTGGGAACTGCCACTGATGGCACAGAAGGAGTTCTTGTAGTCAGGAGTTTCTGTAGACTGATCATTTTCTCCTTCTTCTTCCCCTTCAATTCTTCTTGTGGGTTCCTCCTCACCTGCTCCCCTTCTACTGCAGCTCCCGGGAGCTCCTTATTTGGAAGACAGTCCTCTTTACCCAGCTCTTCTAGTTCCTCCAGAGTTTGTACTCTCTCTGGCCTCTGCAGCAATAGAGGCTCCTCTTCCTCTGGGGAAAGTTCCTCTTCCTGGACCAGGAGAACTGTCTTTGCGGGACTCTCTTTGGGCTTCTTGGATAGATGATTGTCCTTACTGAGTTTCTGAGACAGTGCCTTCAGTTCAGATAATACCTCCTTGGTTGCAGAATCTGGAGGGGAAAAAAATAAAGCTGTTAGAAGTTTGGAAGTTTCCCAGTTAATGAGTATTTGCCAAGCAACTACTGAGTGCCAAGTACCATGAAATACACTTTAATAAGGACAAACAGGGTCCTATTTCCCAGGTGACTGCTAATGTCTGGGACTGGGGCTTAACTTCCCTGTACAGTCAACTCTACTTGGAGAGATCACTCGAAATTCTTTTTAGTTGTTTTTAAAGTGTGGTACTGGAGATCAAACCCAAAGCCTGGTACATACCAGGCAAACCCTCCCTCTACCACCAAGCTGCACTCTTATCCTAAAACTCCAAAGGAAAAAAAAAAAAAGGTGGAGGTGACATTTTAACTGGTACCACATCTGAATGAAACAGTATTGGCGTTTAGGCTTCACGGCCTGTAAAAAGCTTCTTTGGAGGGTTTTGTATTGACTGACCCAAGAATCATTTTAAGTAGTTCATGTAGTTCATATTAGCCTTGAACTTGTTATGTAGTTAAGGATGACCTTGAAACTCCTGATCCTTCCACTCCCACCTTCCAAGTGCTGGGACTATAGGTATGTACAACTATGCTAGCCTCATTTCATATTTTTTAATTAGTTAAATTTATGTCTTCATATAAGTACATGTCATATGTTGAACATATCTCCCCTTTCTCAAACAAAATTTATATAACTTGTGTGTGTGTGACCTAGTCAAGAAAAAATGAAGTAGCTGCCTTTTCTAGTAGAGATAAGCTTCCATTCACCAGTTACTGCCAAAATCACCAGTCTCAGAGCCTTGAGGGAAACAGCAGCAACATACCATTCTTCTAAACGGCCCCTTTTGATAACTAAAGCTGTTTCCCTTCCCTGTGGACCCTGCTTTCTAGCTTTGGCTTGAAGCTGTTGTATCATTTTCGAACTGGCCTTGAGACTGGTATACCAATATTTCTCAAAAATAAATTTCCAAGCTCATTTTGATAGAGTCAGGGAGACATCCACGTCTTCCTCATATTCTATGGCATTATTTCTTATAGTATGCCTTATAAAGTTTGAGGAAGCTCTTATCCTTAAAATCTACCTTATATGAGCAAGGGGGGAGGTCAAGATCATGACAGAGAAACCCACAGAGACAGCTGACCTAAGCTTGTGGGAGCTCATGGATTCTGGACAGCCAGGTATATGGCATGGGACCCACCTCGGCCCCTTGATTCTAGGTGACAGTTGTGTAGCTTGGTCTTTTGTGGGGCCCCTAGCACTGGGACCAGGACCTGTCCCTGACCCATGAACTGGCTCTTTGGAACCTATTCCCTATGGTAGGATGCCTTGCCCAGTGTTGATCCAAGGTGGAGGAGCTTGGTCCTGCCTCAGCTTGATATGCCATGCTTTGTTGATTCCCATGGGAGGCCTTACCCTTCTGAATGGAGACTGAGGAGGAGTGGATGGGGGAGGGGGCAAGAGAGATGGGGCCAGGAAACAGGAGGGGAAAACTGTGGTTAGTATGTAAAATAAACTAATTTACAAATCTACCTTTATACTGTTGATATCACAACCAACAGCTTAAAAATATTCATCTAGCTGGATGAGCACCCCTTTCATAATTCAGTCATTTATTTTTGCTTTTTTGAGACAGGGTCTTGCTATGTAGACCAGGCTGACCTTGACTTTATAAAGCTATGCCCACTTCTGCCTGAGATAAAAAGGTATGTGCCACCATGATTGGCATCCTCCTCCCTCCTTTTTTTTTTTTTAAAATTTGGTTATTCAGGTTGCCCTTGAAATTCTGTGATCTTTACCTGACACAAGCTGGGCTTAACTTTCTGCCCAGCTACGTGATCAGCCCCCACCCCCTGGAAACAGGAACCTTACAAGGTATCCCAGGCTATTCTCAAATTTGCTATGTTGCCTAGGTTGGCCTTGAACTTCCTAGCTCATTTTCCTATGTGCTGGGATTGTAGGCATGTAGCACAGTTGTCTTAGATAACCAGTTTTTGTTTTGTTTTTTGAGACAAGGTTTCTCTGTGTCCCAGCTCTGCCTGTCCTGGGAGTCGCTCTGTAGACCAGGCTGGCCTCGGAAGGTGTGTGCCACCACCACAGTTCTTAGGCAGCTCAGGAGGAAACCATTGGCTTTCTGTGGTTGTATACTTGCTTCATGATCTTAGCCTTCAGTAAGGATTTCCAAGATCCCCAATGACTGCTCATAACTTCATTCCAGATTCTCCACTTGAGAACCCTTATGTGAAGGTCCTTACAATACACCCTAATGGCATTGCTTTTAAATACTTTCATTGGTTAGAGGTGTGGCTCAGTTGGTAGAAAGTTTGCCTAATAAGCATGAGTCCCCAGGTTCAATTTCTAGCACTGTATAAAACCAGTCACTGTGGCATACATTTGTAGTCCCAGTACTCCATAGGCAGAGGCAAGAGCATCAGAAGATCAAGGTCATCCTTGACAGGTAGTAAGTTTAAGGCTACATGAGATTGTATTTAAGAAAAAAATTCAAGCAGCCTCTGGAGCAAGAATATTATTTATAGAAAATCTCACCATGGAACTGAGGAGAGCTGGGCAGTGGGTGGCACATGCTTTTGATCCCAGCACTTAGGAGACAGAGGCATGCAGATTTCTGAGTTTGAAGCCAGCCTGATCTACAAATTGAGTTCCAGGACAGCCAGGGCGTCACAGAGAAACACCTCGAAAAACAAACAAACAAACAAAAAAGAAGAAACCTACTCCCAGCACTACAATATATAAACAAATTTACTATGTAGCCCGCAGAACTATTCATTCTGGGGAAGTGTCACTCAAATACAGACACATAGAATCTAGCATTATGAAGCGCTAAAAATGCCATTTTCTTACTTTATATAAGCAAGACAAAAAACCCAAAAATGACATTTGGAGCAGTTTAACAATTTCTCCAAGTCTACCTCTTGTCTGAAAATATGTATGGATTTTGACACTTACCATCTTACTAGATTGCAAGTCTGTAGGTACCAGCAATGCTAAGCAGCACTTTTTCAAGGCTAGCTTAGCACACAGCCTCTTGAAAGTCCCTAGATGTTAATCACTATAGAGCACGTGCAGGTGGACATTCCTTTCTTCTCTCAGTCCATTCACAGCAATACGAAATTGTCCCTTCCACCCCATCACAGCTCACCTTTGGTTTCTTGGCCACCCACTGCCTTAGCATCCTGGTTGAGCTTAGATCTTTTCCTAAGGGATCTCCTTTCCTCAAATTCTTTCAACAGAACATCTTCCTCTGCCTCTGGTTTTTCATTTCCCTCGTTTTCAGAAAACTCATGGGCCACAGGCTCAGGCAGTTCTTTCGAGTCGGCCTGGACCTCATCCTCTTTTGCATCACGATTGCAAGTCCTGAGCATCCATGGATTGGGTCCATCAGCATTCATCTGTACTTCATTCACTACATCAGGAACTAGAGCTTCTTCTTCTTCAGCACCTCCCTCTTCTTCACTCTCTGAAACAACTTGGAGCTTCTGCGTCAGTTCCTTGTTCTTAGCCAACTGTTCTTGCATAGCTTGGCGGGCCTAGAGGAAGGAGCTCCCAGCACGGGAGCTTTGTTGTTAGTGACCATAGCAATACTTTCCCCTCATTTCTTAAAGCGACCTCCATTCTTGCCTTTCTAGTGCTGGCTTTGTTGTATGTGTAATAACAATACACTCAAGCTGCTGCCTTTATTTTTTTTTCTTCAGAATGCTGGGCTGGAACCCAAGCTTTCATCATGCTAGGAAAGTACTCTACCATTGAAGCCACAAACTCAGTTTTTCCATTTCACTTGGCATTTTTCTTTTTCTTTTTTTTTTGGTTTTTGAGACAGGGTTTCTCTGTAGCTTTGAACCCTATCTTGAAAATAGCTCTTATAGACCAGGCTGGCCTTGAACTCACAGAGATCCACCTGCCTCTGCCTCCCGAGTGCTGGGATTAAAAGTGTGCACCACCACCGCCTGGCTCACTTAGCATTTCTTACTAGCATTTACTGTTTAACCAGTACACATAAACAGTAGCCATAGAATAAAATAGAAAGACAAATTATCCTTAAGGAAGCAACAGGTGAAATACAATGATAAAAGTATAAAAAAGTTCCTTCCTCTTTTACTAGATTTGCCTTGATGTTATTTTTCTTTCATCTTTTTCTACCTTTGTCCTGGTCATTTTCTCTCTGCCTTAACCTTTTTTCTGATGTCTTTCTATATTCCTGGTTTTTCATTAATCCTTGTGACTCCCCCCCCAACTCTATTTCTGCTGCCATTCTTGTGTACTGATTTTCTTTTTTCCTCCAATTCCATCTCCTTTTGTCTGGTCCGTCTCTTACCTCCAGGTCATACTTTGCCATAATTGCCTTTGACTTGGCCCATTTGCCACTGTTCTGATGCTTAAGGCTCATTCGCTCCTAGAAAGGAAGGACAAAATGAGATCTTTAATGCCTTTCAGGGCTAGTTGTTAGCAAAGGTGTCAAAAGCAAGAGGCAATCTCACCATCATTCTGGCTTTCTCAATTTTTTCCAGTTCTTCCAATGCAGCATTTGGATCGACTTTCCTCAGCTGCTCAAAGTCTTTTATGGCTTTTTTGGCCTTTCCTTTCTTCACAATTTTGTGGTATCTACAGGGTAAGAGAGGGGAGGTATGGGAGCTGAGACTTGGCTGAAACACTGAATGCCACATGCAAAAGTACCCACGGGATCCAAGGGATTTCTCTATACATGTGCTAGAACGGCTACCACAGTCAATACGGAACCTGAGACGATGGCTAGGACTCTCCAGCCCTTCGGACTTCTGCAGGGCACTCTCCTGTTCCTATAGCTCAAAGAAGGAGCAGAACAAGTTCCAGAGAGGCAGAAAGGCAAAAAAAAAAAAAAGTCCTACTGGATTCCATGGCTCTGGAAATTCAGAGCTCACTCTGCAGAACCATTCCATGATCTTTTGGAAGGAGAGAGAGTAACCAAACAGTCCTCTTCTTGTCAATGTCAAGTATAAATGCTAAAGGCAGAGGAGAGGGCATTACTGAAGTGGCACAACCACATGAGGTTGCTCTAGGAAAAGGTGACTGGTCATTCCTACTTGGGAGTTCTTTTACATGACCCTAAACATCATGTTAAAAGTTTTCTCCAAAGGATTCATGATTAAGCACACCACTTGCTTCTATGAGGTCCACAGCTTTCTTACTTTTTACTTTTGATTTTCTTCATCCTTCGAGCCCTGGCTTCATAGTAGGACTGCAGAGCTCGGGCCCTCTGAAGCTCTGCTCGGCGAATCTTAGCCTACAATGAATGACATTTACAGTAACTCCTGGACTTGAAGTCAAATGCTGGGAGAACCATGGCTTGCCTGGGTACGTGAACCGGCCTATGACACTTACCTCTTCCAGGCTCATGGCTCTGAGGGAGGCTTTTTCCACAGGAGTTAGTAAAGGGTCTGTCACTGGCTGTTTGTTCTTATGCAGAAGGTTAAAAACTTCCTGTTCCAGAGGGGTTCTGGCCTTAAGGAGGTAACAAAACACGCCAAACTTAGGTTCCAATCCAGCTGTTCAGAGGACCAGACAAAGCTTTATTTTATACTGAATTTTAAAAACTTGTTTTCTTTTCCCTCCCTCCCTCCCTTAGACAAGATCTTACTATCTAGATCTGGCTAGCCTGAAACTCACTATAGCCCAGGCTGCCCCAGAAGTCATGGTGTCTTCCTCTTATAGCTTCTCTAGTACTGTGATTACAGGAGGATACTATTCCACTTAGCTTGATTTGTTTTCGAGACAGGGTCTCTCTGTGTAGCTCTGACTGTCCTGGAACTCGCTCTGTAGACCAGGCTGGCCTTGAACTCACAGAGATCTGCCTGCCTCTGCCTCCTGAGTGCTGGGGTTAAA
>PVIU01032037.1:0-14033 GCA_004026605.1 Ondatra zibethicus
ATCTCTTGGTCTCTTGTCTCCTGGCTGGCTCAGCTCCTGGATCTCTCTTAGTTTGCTTGACTCTAACTCTACCCCCACCTCTCTCTCCTCTCATGGCCTGGTTAAGTCTGCTGGCCATGTTCAGTTTGGGTCCTTCCAGATTCCTCTGGCTCTGCTCTCCCTTATACTTACAATAAACCTTCTCCTCAACCATACCTAGGAGTGTTGTGTTCTCATTTTTTTTTCATATACTGTCTATACTGTTGGTAGGCATGAAAATGTGTAGAGCTATTGTTGAGTACAATATGATAGTTCCTGAAAAACGTAAAAATAGAACTACCTTACCATCCAGACACCATTGTTTATGTCTAGTGTCCCCAGTAGTTCTGTGTATTAAGAGTCTAGTCTCCAACTTGACACCATTAAGAAGGAGTGGAAATTTTAAGAAGTATAACCTAGAAAATAGACTCTGGAGGCATGCAGTGTTGGGGATTTGCTAGGTCTCTTTGTTCCTCTCCCAATGTGACCACATTAAATAAATATTTCTATGCTCTCAATTGTTAGCTTGACTCTTTTACTTGGATTATTTAGGAGTTGACTGGATCTGACTTGGGGCAAATGTTGTGATTCCCAAGTTTGGTAGCAAAATGGTGGTCACAAAGGGACAAAGGCACCTTTGGGGGTTTCTGTCATTCACAGTGAGCTGGTGCTGGGTGGAACATAAATATGGAAGTTCTAAGCAACTGCTGAAGTCATTTTACTACAAGGACAGCCTTTTGAATTTAGCAGCATTGGCTGCTTTTTACCTTTCCTTGGTGATGCAGAAAAACAAGTTAGGATTTTAATTTCAATTCTGGAGAACATCTGACCCTTGGTAAGTCTGTCTCTGATCGAGCCCACCTCATCTCTGCTGGGTGCTCTGTCCCCAACTCTGGTGGACTTCTGTAGGAGGAAGGCCCGCTTGTTCATCCCAGGTACCCAGAACCAAAATAAACACACAGAAACTGTATTAATTAAATCACTGCTTGGCCAATTAGCTCTAGCTTTTTATTGGCTATCTCTTACATCTTTATTTAACCCATCTCCATTAATCTGTACATCACCATGAGGTAGTGGACTACCAGCAAAGTTTCAGCACATCTACTCCAGTGGCAGATCCATAGCAACTCTCTGACTACACCCTTTTTTCTCCCAGCATTCAGTCCAGTCTTCCCTGCCTACCTAAGTTCTGCCCTATAAACAGGCCAAGGCAGTTTCTTTATTCATTAATGATAATCACAGCACACAGAGTTCCACTGCGTGGGTGTAGTCCACACCAATTTTAAGGAGAAGTTGAGTGATCTGTCTACCACCTGGCATGCCCTACCCCTCGGATTCTGTTCCTCCTAGACCCATTCTGCCACCCAAACCCTCCAACCTCATCATCTTCCCTAAAAGCAGCCCTTCCTACCAATTTCAGCAGACTTCATAGGCTCAGATACAGTTCCACACCAACTGAACACATGCAGATCACAGCAATCAGAAGAAAAACAGGCCACATCAGTCAGAAGAACAGAGATCCCCTGGTGTATACAAGGCCAATCTAACCACCATAAGGTAAGCTCCCAACTTAGACAGAAATACTCTACTAGATCAGAGGCCATACCATCCACTAGAAATATAGGCCACAAAGACTAGAAGACCAAAAAAGGGAACAGAAATCAAGGAAAAAATATCCATCCAACAAAAACATACTCGGAAATCAGGAACTAGACCTAAAATCATTCCAAAACCAGATGCCTAAATGACAGTGTATGAATACAATCAGCAACAGCCAGGGCAATATTGTACCACCAAGCTGCAGCTACCCTACAACAGCAAAACTTGAATATTTTAAAGTAGCCGAATCACAAGAAAATGACTTTTAAAACATCTTTATGAAGATAATAGAGGTTCCTAAAAAAGAAATGAAAAATTACCTTAAAGAAATTGAGGAATAGAAAAGTGAAAAAAAATGGAGGAAATCAATAAATCCCTTAAATAATGTCAAGAAAACCAATAAAATACCAAACAGTTGAAGGAAATTATTCAAGACCTGAAAATTGAAATAGAAGTAATAAAACACAGAGTGAGGGAATCCTGGAAATGGAAAATCTGAGTAAGTGAACAGGAACTACAGATGTACACATTGCCAACAGAATTCAAGAGATGGAAGACAGAATCTCAGGTGTTGAAGATAGAATAGAAGAAATAGACTCATTGGTCAAAGAAAATGTTAATTCTAAAAATAATCCTAGAACAAAATATCCAGAAAATTTGGGACACAATGAAATAACAAATCTAAGGATAATATAAATAGAAGAAGGAGAAGAATCCTAGCTTAAAAACCCAAAGAATGTATTTAACAAAATCTCTAAGAAAATTTTTTTTAACTTAAAGAAGGACACACCTATAAAGGTACAAGAAGTTTAAATAACACCACATAGACAAGTCAAAAAACTCCTTTTGGATGTATTTGCTTCTGTTTGTTCTAGAGCGTTAGGATGTGCTCTTAAATCATTAGTATGAGATCTCTCTAAATTCTTTTTTTTTCCTCTAAATTCTTTATGCAGGCACTTAGTGCTATGAACTTTCCTCTTAGCACCACTTCCATGTGTCCCATAACTTTGGGTATGTTGTGCATTCATTTTCATGGAATTTTAAGAAGTCTATAATATCTTTATTTTTTCCTTTACACAATAGTCATTCAGTCAAGAGCAGTTCAGTTTCAATGAGTTTCTAGACTTTCTGTTGTTGAAATCCAGCTTTCATCCATGGTCGTCTGATAGGGTACAGGAGGCATTTTAATTTTCTTGTATCTCTTGAAACTTGCTTTGTGACCAAATATGTGGTCAGTTTTGCAAGATTCCATGAGGTGCTAAGAAGAAGGCATATTCTTTTGTGGGTTTTTTTTTTTTTTTGGTGAAATGTTCTGTAGAAATCTGTTAAGTCCATTTGAGTCATAATATCTATTAGCTCCATTATTTCTATTTAATTTCTGTCTGAAAGACCTGTCCATTGCTGAAAATGGGGTGTTGAAGTCTCCCACTATTAATATGTGGGTTTCAATGTGTGATTTAAGCTTTAGTAATATTTCTTTTGCAAATGTGGGTGCCCTTGCATTTGGAGTACAGATGTTCAGAATTGAGACATCATCTCGGTGGGTTTGTCCTTTGATGAGTATCAAGTGTCCTCTATCTTTTTTGATTAATTTTGGATTGAAGCTCATTTTGTTAGACATTAGAATATATACACCACCTTGCTTCTTAGGTCTATTTGATTAGAAAAACATTTTCCAACCTTTCAGTCTGAGGTAATGTCTATCCTTAATGTTGAAATGTGTTTATTATATATAACAGAAGGCTAGATCCTATTTTCATATCCATTCTGTTAATCTTTCTTTTTATGGGAGAATTGAGTTCATTGATATTGAGAGATATCAATGACCAATGATTGCTATTTCTCATTAGTTTGGTGTTTTGGTTGTTGTTGGTGGAGTTAGTAGTTTATGCGTGATTTTGTATATATGTGTGTATGTGTCTGTCTGTCTGTGTTTCCTTTCTTTGGGTTTTGCTGGTGTGAGATTATCTATTTCCTGTTTTCTCATGGGTGTAGTTAACTTCTTGGGGTTGGAGTTTTCCTTCTAGTACCTTCTGTAGGGCTGTAATTGTGGTTAGATATTGTGTTAATTTGACATCGTTATAAAATATCTTCTTTTATTCCTCTACAATGATTGAAAATTTTGCTGCTTATAGTAGTCTCGGCTAGCATCTGTGATCTTTTAGAGTCTGCAGGATATCAGTCCAGGTCTTCTGGCTTCTAGGATTTCCGTCAATAAGTGGATGTGATTCTAGTAGATCTGCTTTTATGTTTCTTGACCTTTTTTCCTTGCAACTTTTAATATTATTTTTTGTTCTGTATGTTTAGTGCTTTGATTATTATGTAGTGAACATACCAACTCCACCAATGTCACACCTCTTAATATTTCCACTCCCTATGAGTTTATGTGACTTAATTACATTCAAACTACCACAAGAGGATATCCAAATGAACAAAATAAGAAATGAAAAGGCCAATATAAGAACAGACACTGAGGAAATACAAAGAATCATTAGGCCATACTTCAAAAATCTATATGCAAAAATTTGAAAATCTAAAAGAAATGGACAAATTTCTTGATAGATACCACATATCAAGATCAATCAAGATCAGATAAACAATTTAAATAGATTCGTAATCCCTAAGGAAATAGAAGCAGTCATTAAAATCTCCCAATTGGACAAAACAACAAAAGCCCAGGGCTAGACAATTTTAACACCGAATTCTACAAGATTTTCAAAGAAGACCTAATATCAATACTCTTCAAATTATTCCACAAAATTGGAACAGAAGAAATATTGCTAAATTATTTTTATGAGATCATAGTCACCTTTATACCCAAACCACACAAAAAACTCAACAAAGAAGTAGAATTACAGACATATTTCCATTATAAACATTGATGCAAAAATATACAATAAAATACTGGCTAACTGAATCTAAGACTACATCAAAAAGATCATTCACTGTGACCATGTGGGCTTCATCTCAGAGATACAGGGATGGTTCAACATATGAAAATCTATCAATATAATCCACCATATAAACAAACTGAAAGAAAGATGATCTCACTAGATGCTGAAAAATCCTTTCACAAAATCCAACACCCTTTCATGATAAAAGTCTTGGAGAGATCAGGTATGCAATGGACATGTATAAACATAATAAAGGAAATATACAGCAATTCAATAGTCCATTAGATGGAGAGAAACTCAAAGTAATTTATACCTGTTTTTTCCCTTGGGCCACCAACTAGTTCCCAAATTACAACATGGAGACTTCTTATTAGTTATGAATGATTGGCCTAGCTTAGGCTAACTTTTTGGCTAGTTCTTTTAATTTAAATTAATCTATCTCTTTATCTACTTTTGGCCTTTTTTTTTTACCTTTTTATCCTTTCTTTCCATATATCTTACTTTCACTGTTTCTTGTGTCTATCCCCAGGTGTGTCCCTCTTTCTCCCTTATTCTCTCATCTTCCTTCTAATCTCATTCCTTTCTCTTCTAGATTTCTCCTCCTATTTATTATCTCTGCCTGCCTACTTTGCCTATCCTTTCTCTGCCTAGCTTCTGGCCATTCACCTTTTTATTAGACCAATTGAGTGCCTTAGGCAGGCAAGGTGAAACAAAAGCAATACATCTTTACATAATTAAACACGCATCCTTACATTTTTAAACAAATGCAGCATAAACAAATGCAACATACCTTTACACAGTTAAAGTGATGTTCCTCAGCATAAACAAATATAACACATCTTTGCATAGTTAAAATAATATTTCACAGGAGCAATTTCACTAAAATCAGGTACAAGACAAAACTGTTCACGCTCTCCATATCTATTCAACATATTACTTGAAGTTCTAGATAGAGCAATAACACAACTAAAGGAGATCAAGGATATAGAAATTGGAAAGGAAGAAGTCAAACTATAGTTATTTTCAGATGATATGATCGTGAAAATTCTACCAGGGACCTATAGTTGATAAGCACCTTTAGTGAAGTGGCAGGATACAAGATTGACTCAAAAAATCAGTAGCCCTCTTATATACAAATGATAAATGGGCTGAGAATGAATTCAGGGAAATGACACCTCTTATAATAGCTACAAAATATCTTGGGGTAGCTCTAACCAAACAAGTAAAAGTCAAGTATGACAAAACCTTCAAATCTTTGAAGAAATAAACTGGAGACAAAATCAGAAGATGGAATGATCTCCCATGTTCATGAATTGGCAGAATTAGCATAATAAAAATAGCCATTTTACCAGAAGCAATCTACAGATTCAGTGCAATACCCATAAAATTTCATTACAATTATTTACAGATCTTGAAAGAACAATACACCACTTCATATGGAAAAATAAAAATCCCAGAATAGCTAAAATGATCCTGTACAATAAAAGAATTTCTGGAGGTATCAACATCCCTGATTACAAGCTCTACTATATAACTGTAATTAAAAAAGTAAAAGCATGATATTGCCATAAAACATACAGGTGTATTGATGGGATCAAATCAAAGACTCAGGCATAAATTTACACATCAAGGACACCTATCTTTTGATGAAGAAGCCAGAAATACACAATGGAAAAGAGAAAGCATCTTCAACAAATGGTGCTGGCATAACTTGATGTCAGCATTTAGAAGAATGCAAATAGATAAATATCTATCACCATACACAAACCTCAAGTCCAAACGTATCAAAAATCTCAACAAAACTCCAGATATACTGAACCCGATAGCAGAGAAAGTGAAAAATTGTCTTGAATGCATTGGCACAGGAGACAACTTCCTGAATAGAATACCAATAGCCCAGACATTGAGATAGAAATATAATAAATGGGACTTCATAAAACAGAAAAGCTTCTGTAAGGCAAAGGACACCATCAATAGAACAAAACAGCAGCCTTAAGAATGGGAAAAGTTGTGAACCAACACCAGCTCTGACAGAGGGCTGATTTACAAAACATATAAAAAACTTAAGAAATTAGTCATTAATAAACCAAATAATACAATTAAAAACGCAGTGCAGATATAAACAGAATTCTCAACAGAAGACTCTCAAATGGCTGAGAAACACTTAAAGAAACATTCAACATCCTTAGCCATCAGGGAAATGCAAATCAAAACAACTGAGAATCCATCTAAATCTATAGCTAAGATCAAAAATACAAGAGACAGCTCATGCTGGTGAGGATGTGGAGCAAGGGGGAACACTCCTCCATTGCTTGTGTTAGTACAAACTTATATAGTTATGATGGACATTAATATGGCAGTTTCTCAGGAAATTGGGAATCAACCTAACCTCAAGACCCAGCTATACCTATACCACTCGTGGGCATATACCCAAAGGATGCTCAATCCCACCACAAGGACATTTGCTAAACTATGTTCATAGCATCTTTATTTGTAATAGCCAGAACCTGGAAACAACCTAGATGTCCCTCAACTGAAGAACTGATAAAGAAAATGTGGTGCATTTACACAATGGACAATTATTTCACCATTAAAAACAATAACATCATGGAAGTTTCTGGCAAATGGATAGAACTAGAAAAAAATCAATCTGAGTGAAGCAACCCATACACAGAAAGACAAACATGGTATGTATTCACTTATAAGTGTATATTCGTTGTATGTAAAGTGTAACTATGCTTCAATCTCTGGACCCAGAGAAGCTATGTAACAAGGAGGGTTCAAGGGAAGATTGCGTGGATTTCCCTGGGAAGGGGAAATAGAAGACATCTCATGGCTACCAGGGGGCAGGTGGGGATGGGAACATGATGGATCAGGTTGCAGGGGGCATGGAGGGGAAGAGGACCAAAAGATATGATTGGGAATGAGGGAATTTCAGGGTCAGGTAGGAACTTGGTGCCAGGAATACTCCTAGGAGTCTATAAGGATGACATCAGCTAAGACTCCTAGCAATAGTGGATATGTAGCCTTAACTGACCTTCTCCATTGATGAGGCAAGACTTACAGTGGATATATTGGTCCACCAACTCAGTTATGTGACCTATAACCTACATGTTGTCTTGCCTATTGTATGTGCTGGAGTAAGGGTCCAGCCTGAGACCTATGTCATGAGAGTGAGACCACCCATGACACTGCCTGGAGTGCCAGGACACAGAGGCAGCATGGTCCAGTGACCTAGGAAAGACTCAAACACGATTGGAGAAAAAAATGTCAACATAATGATGCCTAACCATTTTCTGCTGTTCTCATAGATTGGTGCTTAGCCCAACTGTCATCAGAGAGGCTTCATCCAGCAATTGCTGAACACAGATATAGAGACCCACAGCCAAACATTAGACTGAGCTCAGGGAATCCTGCTAGAGAGTGGGAGGAAGGATTGTAGGAGCCAGAGGGGTCAGGGACACCACAAGAAAACCCACAGAAACAACTAACCTAGCTCATAGGAACTCATAGCCTGAACCAACAAACAGCAAGACTGCCTAGGAACAACCTAGGCCCTATGCATATCTGTGACAGTTGTGTAGCTTTGTGTTCTTGTGGGACTCCTAACAGTGAGAGTAGGGGCTATCTCTGACTCTTTTACTGACTTTTGGAACCCTATTCCTTATACTGGGCTACCTTGCCTGAATACAAGGGGAGGTGCTTAGTTCTACAGCAACTGGATATGCTATGTTTTATTGATATCTATGGGAGACCTACCCTTTTCTAAACAGAAATGGAGGAGTGAATTAGGGGAGGGCATTTTGGAGATGGAGGGAAGGAATGAGAGGAGAGGAAGGAGGGTAAACTGTGGTAAGGAAGTAAAATAAATTTAATTTTAAAAAAATCTGATTTTCTGGTGGGCTCATGTTCAATACCTGGTGCCCATGCTACAGCTCAATTGTTTGTAACTCCAGTCCCAGGAAATCTGATGACATCTGGTTTCTATGGGCACTGTACACAGTGGTATACAAACCTACCTGTAAGAAAAATACACACACACACATAAAATAAGCTTCTTTTAAAGTTAAAAAGTTAGGAAAGGCATTAGATTTCAGAGGTAGCATGAACAGATAGAAGGCAGAAAGAGATAGGAGTTTGCCTTCATTGATGGGATTGTGTTTATTTGTGCACATTGAGAGGAATAGCCTCTCTCATTTAGGCAGTTGAACTATCTGTACAAGGAAAAGCTGCCTGACACCCTTTATAGAGACAGGGTGAAGGACTTAAGAATGAGAAAATTGTTATAGTCTAAAGGGGCTATGTGTCTCTCCTGCGAACTCCTTCCTGGGATTGTTTTCTCAAGGTGAGGTACACTCTTCTTTCTGGGATGACCAATAACAGTTGATCAAGGTCATCTGTAATCTCTAAGAATCTTTAGACCTGAGGCATCAAGAGATAACCTAAAGATAGCTAAAAATGTCTTTTTATTAAGTGCTCAAAAATTTGCACTATTTTCTAAAGATAAATTTAAAATTAAAGAATGAGTTTCAAGATTGACCTGTATACAGAGAACCATTAGGCTTGGTCCTTTTCAAATGTGCATATACTGACAATGTTAAGATAGGCTAACTTTGGCATTGCAATTGTTGCTAAAGTTATTTTAATGTATCAATATATTTCTGGAGTTCCATTTACTTGGTTGAGGTTGAGGACTATTTAGATTTTTTTAAAAAGACAAAGCAGATGTGTGACCAGAGACTGCCTCCTCTACCAACACAAATAACAAGATCATAATTGGAATTATATTTTAGAAACATATGCCACAAAAAAAGCAGTCCCCATTTTTAAAATAGGAAGTGGTCTCAGGAGCCTTTAAGAGGCAGTAAATGAAAAAAAAAAATCCACACTCAGTAAGTTCCATCTTCTTTGGTAGAAGTTCCATGAATGCTGGATTCTTGCTCTGAAACTTTTGGTGGTCTTCAGACTGTGGTAAAATTCCAGTACTTGGGAGATGCTGAACATGAGTCAAATAATCCCAAGATAACTCTGAACAGAATATTCTAAGGTTTTTCTTTATTAAAAGGGAAAAATCATGGAACAGAAATGGAGTTCAAACATCAAGGTGTGGAGAGCGGGAACCAGAGCTTGAGTTGGGCGGGATCGTGGCTTTTTGGTGCCCAAAGTCATGTCCCAACCTGGTCAAGCCTCTTGAAGGCCATTGTCTGAAAGAGGTTACTCATCACCTACCCTTTTTTTCTAAATAAGAGAGTTCCAAACCCAGTACAAAACTATATACACTAATAACAGATATCAAGTATAAAAATTATAATTACAAACAACCAGCATAAATAATATTTGGCAAGGAGCATAGGCTAAATGTTTTAATAATCATTTTATCCTAAGGATAAATGATAAAGGTTCTCAACATTTTCTCTGGAATATATTGGTGCTGCCAGGAGTAATAATGTTTCACATCAATAGAACCCTAAGTTATTTAAATGCCTTCCATGCTCTACAGATCTTCAGAGTGGTAGAGGATTACCAATCTATGCAGAACATAATCTCTATGTATATAAAGAAACTAGTCTGAATATAAGTATAAGCATGGATGACTATTGACCTATAATTTTAAACCTATATAACTTAAAAACTTCATGTCAGAATATTAAAAAATCTTTAACCAACAGTGCAGTGAATAAGAACAATGACCTCAAAATGTAAACAATGTATAAGTATCTTATACTTTATACATTGTTTATAATGCAATATGATAAATATATCCTAAAATTGTATCAATATACAAAATGTCTTAAACAAATGAAGAAACATGCATGCATACAATCTGACAAAATAACTGTGTAGGTGTACAAATATTGTACACAGAAATAGGGGCATATTCAATAATTTGAATTTGTATCACTATACAAGAATCTATACCAATGTATATTGTCCATAAATAATAGCTCACAAGTATTCACTCTATTACTCACTATTATTATTAGTAAGCTCTCACTAATCTACCAATTATCCCATTCATTTTCCCCCCTTTTTTAAGGATATCTCTGGACCTACATAATTTTCACCCCAACCCCCAAGCCTATATGAGTAATAATCAGCCCCTAATTGATGTCCATAACCCTGAGGACAAACTGTCATGGGGGTGATGTTCTTTCTATGGGATCCTGTAAAATTAGAATGATGGTTAAGTTTCAAGATTACTTTCTGGTATAAATGTAAATGGTCTCTGAGTAGTTGATAGGGTTTTTATGAAGTTCTTATTTGAAGTTTTGGCTAGAACATTGTAAGAAGGGGCACCATTTCAGCTAACCAAGTTGGAACAACCTTGAGCAGCTGGTACCCAAAACTGGTCTTAAAGTAGCACTATCAGCATCATGACACAATATCAACAAGGTGGAGTTATAGTTGTGGGGCTCCATCTTCTTCCTGGAAACTTCAAAGACTACTGCAGAAAAATATACTGTTCATTGTGGAAAACTTAAACATTATTTATATAGACATATATAAAAAGAAAGTTACAATAGAGACAAAAATAGGTATGGAGAAAAGTAAGTTTTCCTAAATACTTTCTTCTTTCTTTTCCATACCAGGTGGTTCCTGGCATGAGATAGACACTTTGAATTTTTCTTTGAACAACATGCTTGGATTTAGAGAAGGATAGCCATTGTCTAACTCCAAAGCCAGCTTTGATTTTTTAAGTGATTTTATAACTCCATATGAATATATATATATGAGTTTTTACCCTCTGATGACCTGTCCTCTGATCCTTTCTGGATAGTTATTTTTTCATCTTTAGGCATCCAAATGTTCACACTGATACACACATATAGAAAAGCTGGGATTGGATAATCTGAGTTCTTAGATGGAGAAGCCACAGCAGACTGGAACCTCAGAGTGTTTATTATACACAATGGGAAGTAGGATTATTGCATACAGTTAAACAAAGAGACAATTATTGTGTACAAGTGGATAAGGAAGTAGGGTTTTTTTAAATCTTGGTATGAGCAGTCTCTGTTAAGGAAAAGTCTTCAGGCCATAAGCATTCAATGGGGGTGACTGTGCAAAAAACTACAGTGAACATTTTCTGCACACAGTATTAACATTTGAACTTGGACCAGAGAAAGACTTTGTCAGCCCTCTGAGTTGATAGTAGGGCGAGACTAAAGATGTGTAATTTTCTTGGTAACACTTGGAGTTACTTTGTATCTTCCTTATAACCATTTGAGTTTAAAAGTTGCCAAGTAATCTTCAAGTCCCTATACTTCTTATACTCAATCATGTCCTTCATAGTACTTAGTGTTTTATAGGAACACTCAGTGTATACTTGTAGATTATCCTCAGTTCTCCGAATAGTGCCTGAAAAATAGGAAGAGATTACATAAGACTCTCTTGGATGTTGTGCCAATGCTGTGGGTCCTAGTCAGAAAGTCTGTTACATATTTTAACAACATACCAGCTACCCTTTGATATGTGTGAGTTTCTTCCAAAAAATGCTTGCATGTGCATGCACTGTATTCTATTATATGACTTTGCTTCTGCTTGAGAAGGACGTCTCTGGAGACACAGAGTCTACAGCTACAGAGAAAGAGGCTAACTTTTCTCCACTTGACAAAATATTACCTGTATTATCTGTGATGCCATCAATAATACCTAAGGTTCCTTTACAAAGGGAAAAAGGAGTGGTACATACAAAAAGAATATGCTATCAGCCACGCACTTTCTAAGAAAGCCCACGAGCTTGGTATGTTTCAGAGACTGAGTAATGAGGAAGCTGGAGAAGCAAAATGAAAAGAGGAGAGCTGTTGGAAGAATGTTCAATAATGCATTTATACAGATCCACAGATTGGAATCTCTCAAACACTATGGTTCAAATTAAAGATATGGCAAGCAAAAGAATTTAATTATTAACAAAGTCAAGGCAGCACAGGAATCATAAGATTAGTGACTTCAATTTAAAAGGAAAAAAATTACAAATAAACTGCATCCATAATGTAAGGAGAGGATTCAGTTGTATAATTTCATAGCTTCTGTAAAGCTACCCTACTGAGCACCCAGATTCTTGTAAACTGTCCCCCAATTTCCTCCAAAAATATCGTAATGTGTTTGTCATTGTTGCTGGTAAATCAAAAGTTTTTAATTATCAGTTTTGTTTTTGAAAGTTCAAGGAATCTCTTCCCTGGAATGTAGAATGAAGTCTCTTATTACATGATAGAACACTCAAAAAGCCATATAAAATTTATTTTACCAAAAGAAATTACTTTAAGTTGCATGATGCTTGAGTAAGACTTTGAAGAACTAGAGCATAAGTTCATTTAACAGTGTAGTAGTCATAGTGAAACTTGTTTGATGTTCATGTAATAAATGCACTATATTTCTCTCTATTCTATCAACACACTCATTACACATTGTCTGCATGTCTTTAAATGACACAATGTGCCACATAAATGTCCATAATTGCTAGGTATAAAATAATAAAATATAAAATATAAACATGCAAAAAGATAGATGATATAGCTACTCAATTCAATATAAATATCATAGTCTATTTTTATTTATTGAGTGTATGTGTGCATGTGATATGTGCCTACTCATATGTGGATGCAGGTGCAGACATGCCACTGAGTGTACATACATGGAATTCATAAAGAAAACTCTCAGAAGTTGTTTTTTCTCCTGCTAACTTGTTGGATCTGGGAATGCAATTTGGGTTACAAGGCCTTCACAAATGTATCTCTACCAACTCAACCATCTCTTTGGCCTTCTTCATTTATTGTAGTTTTAACACTAATTTTAAAAATTATTTTATTTTATGCATATGGGTATTTTGCTTGTGTGCATACTAATGCACCGTGCATATGCTTGGTGCCTATAGAAGCCAGAAGAGGGCATCAGATACTCTTGAGCTGGAGTTAGAGATGGTTGTAAGCTACTACCTATATGGATGCTAGAACTTGAACCAGGGCTCTCTGGAAGAATAGCCAGTGTTCATAACCACTGAACCATCTCCCCAAATCTCACTATTTGTAAAAATTCACTATTGACTCTTTGCATGATGTGACTGACACTTACTGTTATCCTGAAAAATAATTATTGACTTGTCACCCAGACACAGAAACTATGCTATTTTTATTGATCTGATTCTTAGTATGCCTTAAATTGTAGGGTATGTTTTTTTTAACTCCAAATAACAGTATGTTATTTCATTCCTACCATTCTGTAAAACTGTGTAATCAAACTCCAGGCTTCAATTACATGACCCCTATTTGAAATGAGACTGGCTCCTATAAACTAATATATTTGCATGCTTAATCCCTACAAGGTCCATGCAAGCAGCCTGATTGATAGAGAAATGAACCATGGGAAGCAAGAAGGAAAATTCAGTTCACCACTGCTTAGTCAGTGCTGGTACAAACTTTAGTTGGTCTGACATGAGACATATTTTATTTTATTTATTTAGTTCATTTTAGACATATTTAAATCCAGTATATTTTGAAAAAGTTTTCTGACAACAATCATTACAAT
>PVIU01032038.1:0-14032 GCA_004026605.1 Ondatra zibethicus
GGTCCTTATTCCTCTTATTTCTCTATGAAGTAAAGCAGTTCCTTCCTACTTTAGATACTGGTATCAAAATATGCCCAATCAAATTCAAACTCTCTTTCTTATAATCCAAACCAGAAATTACAAAATACAAAAAAGAAGCCCAACATTATTAAAAATTAGTATTTTATCACACTTGCAAAAGGAAAGCTGCTTTCTTAAATTCCTTAAGTTTACCTGTGTGTGTATATGTATATCATATATGTGTACATACGAACATGTGTATACATTTATACCTGTGTATGTGCATATATTAATAATATATATTTGTGTGTACGTATATTGATATGTTAATATACATATGTGCATATGTTAATATGTATTATTAAACACATATGATATATACTTACGTTAGTATATATACATGTATTAACATGTACATGATGTCATCTCTAACTTCGTGAACAACATTTATAGCTATCCTGGGACAGATTGGATATGCTTGCAGTTTCTCCGTGTATGTCTGGCGCCTACTGGTGGCAGAGCATATTAACTCTGCTCACATTTCTGTTTTAGGGTTTGAAAACTATAATGAAGCATGCATGTTCTAAATCTGAAGCAAGAGACAGCTCAGTAAACTGTGGTTCAGTATTTCTTTTAGCTGCACTTGTCGTTAAAACTCTGGCCAGATGGCACATGCATGCATGGGCATACACACACACACACACACACACACAAAATGGAGGGGGTGTTAAAGCCCTGAGAGAAAATAGTGGCTGTATTAGATTGGTTGTCTAGATACAAGCACAGGATTCTCTCATTTTAGCAAGTCAACAATGCACCAGAGCTTATTATCTTAGAGAAGGCAAAGCCAGATCAATCAGGATTCAAGCAAAGCTGAAAACACTTGAGCTGCGGACGGGCACTGGTGCTTCAGCCGTGACTTTGATCCAGAAAATATTTTCTAGTGTGAATTTCTGGGGAAAGTCCTTCAAAGCTGTATTAATTAGGCAGCAAATTCTCTTCATATTTTCTTTTAAAGTGAAGTCACTTCGAGTGACTCTAAATGCCTGCTCCAGTAAGATTTTCTAAAGAGCAAGGCAAATACATTTTAATTGAAAGACAATCACAAATTTCATTTGTATCACTAGCAACATCTGGTCTTGGGAAATGGAGAGAACATTTCTGATGCTGGTGGCTTAAGTAATTCTTGGTATAAAACTTCTATTAAATATTTAATCAGAAAGAGTATCAAACTCTTTGTGACTTTGTGTTTATATAGCTTCATGTATTTCTGTACTTCTTCCGTTTTCAATTTCCCTTCTTAGTAACTGTGACTGTACTGATTGCCACTCCATTTCTCCATATCTTTCAAACCAATTCAGCCTTATCTCATAGGGTTGGGAGTCAGATCTCAGGATTCCGGAGAGTATCCCTCCCCACAGCCTTTTAACTAACATCACTAAATAGTGTATTCAAGAAAATGTGACTAAATAACACCAGTTTCTATGGTTGCAGAGCTTCTAGGAAGGCCCTCGCCATTCTTGGCTTGGCTCTGTGATATACTCCCAAGCATGCCTGATTTTGCTTTCTCTTTGTTGGACAATTCTGCCTACGCTATCTCTGCTACACCTGCCACATTGCCCAAGACCTCGAATAACATGATCTTTTGCATATCTGACAAGTGAACACAATAGCATATTGTACCCAGTAAATAATGCCCTGCACCCATCAAGTACTGAGCACAAAACAAGATGGATGGTTTTAGTGGGGAACACCAAAAACGTATTTTGGCTGTAGGGGCCATCTGAGAAAGTCTTCGCTTGTGAGCTTAATAACTCTGTGATGATAATTTGGGTGATAGGTTTTGCTATTTAAAATTTCCACCTTCTGAAATGTATTTCACTCTGCCTACCACGAATCATAACTTTAAAAAAAGAATGCTAAAAAAGGAACAAATCGTAAGTCTTCCAAAATTCAACTGAGAAAATTTAAGGGGCTACAAGCAAAAAGACAATTCAACGAACAAACAAAAAATTCTCATTTGTTGGGAAATCTGGTCTTACTTTTAGAAGGATTTTTGATCAAAAACTGCCTTCCTTAGGAAGCTATGGTATTCTGGCAATTAGAATGAGATGTCCACCATAGTCTCAGGCATTTGAATACTTGGTCCCAGTTGATGGCACCTTTTCAGGAGGCTTGGGATGTGGCCTTGCTGAGGGATTAAGTATGTTACTGGGGTAAGGTTTTGAGTTTTCAACGACTCTTCACTTCTGTCTGTTCCCTCTGCATCACACCTGTGGTTCAATGTGTGAGCGCTCAGCTGCTGCTCTTGCCACCATGCCTTCACTCCACCCTTGCAAGTGGAGACTGTGATTTCGTTTCCAGGCTGCCCAGACCCAAATATTCACACAGAAACTATATTGATTAGAATACTCTTTGACCAATAGCCCAGGCATATCTCTAGCTAGCTCTTACATCTTATATTAACCCATAACTCTTATCTATATTTAGCCACGTGGCTTGGTACCTTACCCAGTGAGGCATTCTCATTTTGCTTCCTCTAAGTCCGGGTGGCGACTGTGTCTGGCCTTTCCTTTTCCCAGAATTCTCTTGGTCTTGCTGCCCCACCTATATTTCCTACCTGGCTATTAGCCAATCAGCATTTTATTAAACCAATACAAATGACAAATATTTAAAGTGTACAGAAGCATTATCCTACAGCAAACCATCTCTGGGAATATAATCCCCCAAAAACCTTTTTTCTCTAAGTGCTTTTGGTCATGGTATTTTAGCATAACAATAGAAAAGTAACTAATATAAGTATCTTTTTCTAAAGCCAGAAAAGTGCTTTCCATGAATTCAAGCGAGCAGTGACATATGAATATGACTATGTTCCTACTGATTTAGGGACAATTGCAGTTATCACAATGGTTGAAGAACTGTAGAACCAACTTCAACCCATTTCAGACAGAGAGGTCACCTATTTCAAGGAAAGTGCTGAGGTTAGCTCAGATGCCTGTGACATTAGCACCATGCTAATAGCTGTCTATCACAAGAGCTACATCCTGGAAGGATTTAAGAGGCCTCAAAGAGAAGATCAGGGACTATGGCGGCAGCTCAGTGGTTCAGCTTTTGCCCAGCATAGAAAAGTCTCCAGACTCAATACCCAACACTGAAAGCTTGTCAGCCATGCCTACTGGAAATGTAGTCTCAAGCAGATCTCATTGCTTTTCTCTTCTATTTACACTGGTACCACCACCACCTTCTTCTTCTTCTTCTTCTTCTTCTTCTTCTTCTTCTTCTTCTTCTTCTTCTTCTTCTTCTTCTTCTTCTTCTTCTTCTTCTTCTTCCTCTTCCTCCTCCTCTTCCTCCTCCTCCTCCTCCTTCTCGTCCTCGTCCTCGTCCTCCTCGTCCTCCTCCTCATTATTATTATTATTCTCTCCTACATTACATCTGGACCACATTTTCCCCTCTCTCCACTTCTCCCAGTTCTCCTCACCTGTCCTCCAGATGGACTCCTCTGTTTCCATTCAGAAAAGAGCAGCTCTTCCAGGAATATCAACCGAACACGGCATAACAAGTTACAATTAGATCAGGTACATACTCTCATTATCAAAGCTGGATGAAGCAACCCAACAGGAAGAAAATAAGATGCAAGCAGTTTCAATTTTACAGGTAGATCTGGTTCTAAAATAAAATGTGTTTATATTTTTTTCATCAATTCAAACCCTACTTTTCCAAGCATCAATGATATAAATGGTGACTTGGTTCCAAATTCAACCCACAAGAACTTAATTAGCCTTAAATGTTGAGGAATGCTGAATCTTTGCAGAAGAAAATGGCAGAATATAGTTGAAAAATCAATAGCTAATGTAAAAAGATAACTGAATAATTATTTTAAAAGTTTCATCCAATGTAAATGCTTGAAGTCATGCATGTTTAATTGGGGCTGATGAGGATGGGTGGATTCTATGGTAACTTCAAGGGTAGGGGTGGGGGCTCTTGAGCTCCTTGATGAGCTACAGAACTGTTGTTCCTGGTGCCTTAATTTGAATTTACTGCTAACCTTCTGCTAGTGTTTTAGTATTAGCTTCACGGAACTCAATGGATGGCTGGATTCCTTGTTAGAGAATCTAAAGGAGATGACATAGGTGAACATCTCTTGACTCTTGGCCAGTGTTACGTCCATTTTTAGACACATGGAAACCACTGAATGAACTCTATCTTATGCTTATCTACAGTAGGATTAGAAATCTGGATTAAACAGCATTTCTGAAGAGGTAGTTCATGAACTCGGTTTATCCTGTAAAGTCAGTAATGACTACTTTTCATTTTCCGTTTTCAAAGTCAATACTGAAAGTTTCTTAAAAGTATTTATTTTGAAAAGAGGACATTCGATAACCTCTAGTAACCCTGCAAAGCAATGAATCTTGGATCATGATGTTCAAACTCTTATCACTTCCATATTCAAAATAGCCTAGCCATGAATGAGCATGCATGGTGTGTGTGTGTGTGTGTGTGTGTGTGTGCGTGTGTTTGGAAGTTTAGATTCTAGAAATTACAGCCAGGGCCTCATACATGCTAAACAGACACTGAGCTATAACACAGCTCCATAGCCTAGTGTTTCAATCATTGCATAGGTTTAACTTATTTTTATTTAGTTACATATTGATCCATTTGTGCCTATGGCAGAATGTTGGCTAGAGACAAGAAACATGAGGAAGACTTCTGTTGAGATAAAAAGATGATAAAATGATAAAAATGGTAAAAAAATAATAACAGGAATTCTGAAAGATAGTGTTTTAGAGGCAGATTCTTACAACCTGCCCTCTAAGTCTTATGGTGAAGCCTTAAGCCACATTGTGCCAGAGCAGGTCTCTGTTTGGAGAGAGGGTTGTGATAATTAAGTTGTAATGGGGTCATTTGAGTGGGCTCTTACCTACCATGAGTGGTATCCTTAATAAGAGGAAGAAACATGAAGACAGATATGAGCAAAGAAAATGCTGTTATGAAACACAGGGATAAAATGACTATCTTCAGGCCAAGAAAAGACATCTCTGAAGAAATCACCTCTATCAACATCTTGATCTTTGTGATCAGAATTGTAAGACAGAAACTATTTCTCTTGTTTAAAGACACTGATATTTGGTGTTTCATTAGGGTAGCACTAGCACATTAATAAATTGTCTGAAGTTACTTTTTTACAAGGTTCTTTTACCCATTGTTTGATGGTTTCTTAGACAGGGTCTTGCTATGGAGGCTAAATTGGCCTCCTAACCTGAGATTGCAGGTGTGTACCACCATCTATCCTTTACAAGATCTTTTTTTTTCTTTTGAGACAAGTTCTCACAATGTAGTTCCAGCTCTCTTGAAACTCACTGTGTAGAACAGGCTGACCTTGAACTCAGAGAGATGTTCCTGCTTTTCTGCCTTCCCCGCACTGGGATTCAAGGTGTGTACCACAATGCCTGGCCTAATAAGATTCTTACACAACAACAATCTGATAAAAAAAAACTATACTGTACATTATGATGAGGGATTCCCCTCTGTGTGTTGTGATTATCATTAATGAATAAAGAAACTGCTTTGGGCCTATAACAGAGCTATAGGTGAACAGATATAGGCGGAGTAAACTAAACTGAATGCTGGGAGAAAGAAGAGTGAAGTCAGAGAGAAGCCATGTAACCCTGCTGGAGACAAATGCAGGAACTTTAGCCAGTAAGCCACAGCCACATGGCAATACACAGATTAATAGAAATAGGTTAAATTAAGATGTAAGAGTTAGCCAATAAGACGCTAGAGATAATAAGCCAAGCAGTGATTTAAATAATAGAGTTTCTGTGTGGTTATTTTGGGGCTGAGCTGCCGAGCAGCCAGGAACAAACAAGTGGCCTCCTTACAACAACATTAAACTATCTCCTACAGTTTATTAATCAGTGGTAAAACTGAAAGCATAGTGACAGCTATATGCAATTTATATCCATATTTATTGGGGAAATGAAATAAATATTTTGCTATGTTATTTGTGAAACAAATATAGTGAAATGACAGAATTTCCTCCTAATGCCATCATGTAGAAGCAAAGTACTAACATGAATATAGGCAAATTCATTTTTACACAGCAAAACACAAGAATCTCAAACATCACAATAGAAAATAAGTTTTGTCTATTGTTGTATCATAACACATGCAAATTGTGTTTGACATTTTTATAAACATTCATCCTTCAAACAAAACACACTGGAATGTTATATTTAAATGTACTTGACAAAAATTATATTTGTTTTACATGCTCTTAATAGCACACATTATTCAATTTCATCCATTTTAAATAAATTAACTATTGCATACATTTTACTTTAAAATATGAGTCCTGCAGTAGGAACTTACTGAGACATCTCTTGGTGTTCTATATCTCTTGGTATTCAGTTCTTAATCTCTTCATCTTGCCTGTAAGTTGGACCTAACAATCTGCTTCTAATTAACAGAGTAAGACAAAAGGAAAGTGTAGAGGGGTTTCATGTCAAAAAGTACCATGATTTCTATCAGGTATACAAGTACTCTACACTGAACCCTAAACTGTCTCTCTCCTTCTTTCCTTCCTCTTTTCCCATCTCTCTCTGGCTCTCTATTTCCTTTACTCACACTGAAGGAAGTCAACTGCCATGTTGTGAGCTGCAGTCACTCCATAGAGAACCGCATATGGTGAGGAACTGATGTTTCTTGTCAACAGCTATAAAGAAACAAAATAACAAACAAACAAAGAACAAAAAGTCCCTAAATCCTCCTAGCAATCATATTAAGTGAGTTTGGAAGTAGTTTCTTCTTGTCTTAGTTAGGGTTTTCAGTGCTATGGTGAAACACTGTCACCAAAAGCAGGTTAGGGAGGAATGGGTTTTTTGACTTACACTTCCACATAGTCCATTCCTGAAAGATGTCAGGGGAAGAACTCAAAACAGGGCAGAAACCTTGAAGCAGGAACTGAAGCAGGAGCCATGTAGGAGTGTTTCTTACTGGCTTACTCATCAGCACTTGCTTAGCCTGCATTCTTATATACCCTAGGACCACCAGCCTAAGGATGGTATCACTCACAATGGGCTGGGCTCTCCCCATCAATCACTACTCAAGAAAAGCCCTACAGAAGGATCTTTTGGAGGCACTCTCTCAATTGGAGATCTCTACTTTCAGATAACACTAGTTAGTGACAAGTTGAGAGAAAACTAGCCAGCATACTCCCCAGGTTGAACTATCAGATCAGACTCTATGCCATGGCCTGTGTCTTACATAAGATTCTGAGCTAAAGACAACCAACTAAGTCATGCTCAAATTCCTGACCCACAGACATTATACAATAATAAATGTTGTCTTAAGTTGCTTTGGGGGTTAATTCTTCTGAAGCAATAGCTAGAGCTTCAATAAAATAATGAGCTGAAATGCCTTTCACTTAGCAACAGTTTTTAATTATGTACCAGCAAAAGAGTAAGAAAATATTTCAATAATTTTTAAACTAGATGCAGATTAAATGTTAACGTGAACAAGATATATAAATTCATAATGGGCTAGGCAAGCCTTTTTGCAAGAGAACTTTGAATTGTACAAGAAGGAATGATTACAAAGCAAGCAACCATTTCTTTTAGGCCTGAGTTACCCGGGTTAAATTCTGCTTCAAAGTTCAAGTTTCTCCGGCTTACCCCAGAGCTGCCATAGCAGAAGAAATATGGGATGGGCCTACAAAGTCATGGTTTAGCACAAGTCCCACTCTTCCATGCTAATCCAGTGTTCATCAAAGTCTGGGAGTTTCTGTTGGTCAGGGAGATGTTTACGTAGTCGGCTCCCATAAAGCCTGGCTGGTCATCAGACTTCTTCCCTTGGGAGTTTACTCCAACGTTGTTGAATCAGAGTCCCAGAGGACAAGCCAGCCAATCTGTATTTTGAAAGCTGCTCAGTTAGTTCTGAAGAAATTCTCGGGGAACAAGGCAGGCTTTGTCAGTAAATATCACTCAATCATTTTTGCTCTGTGCCACCCACTCAATCTGTCCTAAAGCATTCACTCAGAAGGCAGTGCTTGTACTAAACATCCCAGATCTTAGTGATGGACAGGCAGCCACCCATAGCTCTGGTCACATGCACTGAAAAAGAGAACAAGAGGCTGCACTGGGAGGAAAGTACCCTTGGGCTATAACTAATGGACTTCAGTGATAGCAGGGTAGGAGTAAAGTGCAGAAATGAATATTGTGCACAGCTCACAGTTCAGGAGAGTCCCACCACTCAGGCCACATGGGGCCTGGGAGGAAACAAGAACCGAGTGATGAACAGTATCTGGAGATCAGTGTCCTCAGGGGTGTCCTGATGGAGTGTGTGTGCCAAGAATTTGGGGCTGTATGTGATTTAGCCCCTGACCTTTTATTTTTCTACTATATTTAAGTGACTAGGCTGATAGGATCTGTGAGAGCAGCAATGAGAAGCACCATTCCTGTAGACTTTCCACAGGCAAGTCTTTAGATAACTAAAGCTAAAACACACATGGACTTAGGACCTTCCTGCCTCCAACTCCAGCATGCCCTGCTGGTGTAGGAAGTCCTTCTGTTTATGTGTTTCTTTCATTGGTTAATCAATAACGAAACTGCTAGGCCTGATAGGGCAGAACTTAGGTAGGTGGAGAAGACAGAACTGAATGCTGGAAAGAAGGGCAGAGTGGAAGACGCCATGGATCTCCTGCCTGAGATGGATGCTGGTTAGAATTTTGCTAGTAAGCCATACTCACATGGTGATACACAGATTAACAGAGATGGATTAATTTAAGATGTAATAATTAGCCAATAAGAAGTTAGAGCTAATGGACCAGGAAGTATTTAAATGAATACAGTTTCTGCGTGAATTATTTTGGGTATAAGCTAGCCAGGCGGCCTGGACGACAAGAAGCCCACTCCTCCTGTTACATGCCCCACTGGTGTACATCAGCACAACTGGAAACACATGTGGATGCAATCCCACCACGCTCACTCTAAGACACACACACTTCTTACCTCCATTTTAGACAGGAGGAAGCTAAGGCTTAAAGAGATTGAGTGGCTGGCGTTGTGTCTAGCCTGAAACTCATCATGTAGACCAAGCTGGCCCCGAACGCACTCATGGAGATGACCACTTTCTTCTCCCCCAGTTCTGAGATTAAGGTTATGCCCTGCCACGCCTTCCAGATATCCTCAGGATTGAGGCCCCAGTCTCTTTAGGCGCGGTTTCACCAGACTCTGGTGTAATCAGGAGGAGATAATTGCCTTATCTTCTCCATACTCTCAACATTTTTTTTCTAGGAAAAAAATGAAACTATTATCAGTTCTGGGAATAAGTATTGGCTGGGTTTTTGTATCAAGTGCATAAAGAATAACACAGAGAGTAAGTTCACTCAACCACTGTTGAGTGGGCAAGTAACCCATCCCTCTCAGGGACCTGACCCCGGGAGCCCTTCCCTGGGTGTGCTTATGTACACTGAGGTAAGAACTGTTCCATGGGGCTTAGAGATGCCACCTGCTTTTTCCTGGTGCATAAGACTTCTCTGCTCACCAGGGCCACAAAACTGATACTGGGTCACTTACCTAGTAGTCTTTCCCTACTGGGCCAGTCCTTAAAACCTCTTTGAATATGGTTTGTTTGAACAAGCAGCCAAGAGCTTAGAAGAAAAAGTTTAGGAACTTCTTAACTCCTAGTACTTAAAGAGGAAAGTCACAATAGCTCATATCCTATATTCTGGAAGGCAGGGGACACTGAAGATGATTTCAATAGGGACAGGCATTGAAACCCCCCCAGACATGGTGTTTACCTGAGACTTCACCTATTCATAACTACTGTCTTCCTGGATTCAGAGGAGAGATAATTAGGTCCTAGGGGTGGGAAGGACTGGATGAATACATTGTACAAATTCATGCCAGACAAAGCCTTTCACATACCTGGAGTTTATTATCCTACCACCCTGAGGAAGTTGTACACTATTAGTTTTGAGACTCTGGGGACTAAAATAAAATTAGATCAAAACAACACCGATAGTGTTCTGAAGACAAAACCAAAATGGCGTTAGCCTAAGGGTCATGAGCCCATGTCAAGTAATCGGGGGGCTAAGGTTACACTGGAGTTTCCCAAGGGCTCAGTGCAAACATTTGAGGGCACCCAGGAGAACACAGTTCCCTAGACGGTGGTTACGTTCGTTCAAACGAGAAGCTTGTGTCTAGTACCTTAATAACTGATCCTGGGTTTTTCCACATTCCTCACACTTGATGCTCAGGTATTCATGGCCTAAAGTGAAGCAGAAATTCCCAGGAAACAGCCTATAATCATGTTGGAAAAAAACTATAGGAACTTATGGGACTATTTGGATCCCAAGAGAAGTCCTGCTGATCCCAGTGGAAGAATTTCTAGAATTTTGGGATTGTTCTCAGATGGCTTCTGGGGTGAGGATGTGTGATGGGTAGCTCAATTGACTTTGTGATTAACTAGGAGACACACCTGTGGGCATGTCTGTGAAAGCATTCCCAGCGAAGGCTAACTATGAAAGGAAGGTGTACCCTGAATGTAAGTGGCACCATTACAGGATCTGGGGTCTTAACTGAAAAAAAGGCAAAAGGAAAAGAAGAAGAAGAAAAAAAGCAAAGAAATAAAAACTGAACTGAGCACTGGCACTCATCTCTCCCTGTTCCTGGGTGGACCAATGTGACTAGCCACCTACTGATCCTGTGACTGTGATTTCCCTGCCATGATATGCCATAGTTCCTGGGTGAACCAATTAAAAAAGTAACTAATATTGGGCTCCAAGCAAGTACTACTTTTAAAGAGGAGAAAAGGACATAGACGGATCCCTTGTTAAATGCTATATAGTTTCTGTAATTGATTATTAAAAATGCTAAAGGATCCCCGGTGGCAGCAGGCAGCAGAAACACTGCAGGTCCCCAAGTGGTGGGAGGCAGCGGGTCATGTTATGGCAGGCCGGGGGCAGCGGGTTCCAAGAGCAGCCAGTCTTAGGCAGGGAGGGTGCACAAGACCACAGGGCAGGTCTCCGAAAGTGGTTGGTCCCCAGCAGTGAGCCATGGGGCGGCCGGCGGGTGAGAGACAGATGAATAGGCATGCCATGCAGAGTGAGGCTGGATATTTATTTATTTATTTAGTGGAGTATGGAAGAGAGGGGAGAAGGGGAGAAGAGCAGAGAGGGAGAGAGAGAGAGGTGAGAAGGGAGAGACGGGAGCTCCCTTTCCAAGAGAGATATAGAAAAGAGTGAGAGCTCAGGCTGGAAGCTGAAGATCAGCTTACCTTAGCAGACAGGGGAGGGAGTGGGCGTGTCTTGTCTCTTAAAGAGACAGAACAATTATTACATTCCCATCTCTTTTTTATAATAAAATGGTGGGAGGTTAGGCACCACAGGTTAAAGGAAATGGGGAGGCAGATTCTCAAGACTGCTTCCTGCTTAATTGTGGGCATCATCTTTTGGGTAAACCTGAGAAGGCTGGGTGCTGGCCACATCCTGGCATAGCTGGTCTCTTTGCTCCTGTCCAGTGTTTCTGGTATGGAAATGTCTGGTGTCTCTTATACCTGTTTAAGGTATTGGCAGAACAGAGGACAAAGTTAAATTAAGGAAAAAAAATTTAGGACCAGGGAATTGAGGTGGATGTATCTGACCTGTTTAAGGTGGATCCTTCAATTCGGCTACCTGGAACTCAAAAGAATTCTTTGGGTTTGTGAAAACAGAAGTTTTAGACATATACATTGTAAAAACAGTAGCATATTTATATCAGAATGACTTGACAGATACTTTTGCACAATGAAAAGTTATTTTTAAGACTATGGAAGGCACAATGAGAGAGAACTTTGATAACTTGTATTTGTCCTCACACCTTTATAACTTGCAGGTTTTTTATTTGTATTTTACTGAAATTTGTTTGGTGAGGTTGTCCTTTTAAACTGACAAAAACCTCTCATCTGTCAAACTGCATCAGAGATCTTTGAGAAGGATAAAATTTTACTTGAGTTACTGATTAAGAAATGACAGAGAACTTACTTAGCTGACACCTAGAGCTACTCCTCAGGGTCCTCCATGGTTGCTGAAGGTCGTATTTGCCTTTTGCTGTTTAGCGCAGGGTCTGCCAGGCTCCAGAAGATCCTGTGGGCTGAGAAATCTGTAGGAAGACAAGCCTACCTTGACCTGAGCAGCTAGGCTGTTGATTCCAGTGATTTTGTCCACATCAGGAGATCTTCAGTTTAGATGAAAGGAAGTTTTGCCCAGTGGTCAGAACTTGGCAGTTGAAGCGAACTTCAGATGGGCATTGTTCTGTGCTCATTTGTCTTCTGTCTTCTTTGGAGGAAGTAGAGTGCTGCTAGGAGCAAAACTGTCTCTTTTTGTTATGAAAATTTTTTTAATAATTAAATATTTAAATGCCATATCTCCCAGATCTCTGAGCAGTTGAGGCTGTATATCAGTTATAACTACAGTATAGAATCTGCCTGGAGGGCTGGGTCTGAGCTTGACTGTACTGGCTCTCAACTAATCTTAGTGGGTAAGATTTATACTCATAAAAAGACAGAAAGAAGAAAAAATTGCTTGCAGTAGAAGGTTAATGGCAGAACTGACAATAGTAGAGAAAAGCTTAATATATTTTAAATGAGGGTTGGATTAAATATGAAGTATTTTTGTAAGAGACTTAAAAGTAAAACATGAGACTTGAATTCCTTTAAGTTTAGGTGCATTTAAGTTACATGTATGAACACACACACACAGAGTGAACAGGAATTAGGCAAAGTGGATGCTCTTGGTGGGCCCTACCAAAGGCATACCACTGCACAAAACACACATGCAACAGAGTCAGCAAGAGGAATTTAGAGACAAAAACATAAGTAACCAGGGGACCAGGGTATACTTCAGTAAAGATGGCAGGACTTGATCACCAGTGAACTAGCTCTCAGTTAAGATGACGGCAAGGTCACCCATGTAACCGAGTTATTACTGGGGAACCAGGCGGGGAATACCTCAGTAAAGATGGCGGAATTTGGCCACCTAACCTGGCCCTCAGCCAGGATGGGGGCAAAGTCACCTGACCCCAGTCAAAATGGCAGCAGTCACATGTTGTATGGAAAAGCCACGATTTTTGAGCTGCAGGGATTTTAGGCTTAATAAGAGAGACCTAGAGGTGTGATCTGCCCTGTGGCTGAGCCGCCATGCCACAGGCCACAGAGGGGAGCAAAAGGCTGGAACTGAAAAAAGTCACCTCGTGGATTGGAGCAATCTTGTTGGCAGCTGTAACCATGGCAGGGTCCATTTGCCTGTGTGCTGACAGTGGTTAGAAAGCTCCCGCTGACAGTAGTCAGAAAGCGTTCATAAAAGTGGAGCTTTTGGGACAACTGCAGAGTGAGGGTAAGAGCTGACGAAGTAGCGTATTATGGCCTATGGTTTTAGGGCCTCTAAAAGGCATCCTTCCCAGGGGGGATGGACATGGATGGCTTGCTGCCCAAGGCTAAAACCTGTGAAAACAGCTACACCACAAGGCGCACAGTGAGACTTCTCTTGACTGTGGGTGGGGTGTGAATCAGTGTGCAACCTTCGCAAGACCCGTGAAAGGGTGACCCCCCAGGCCCTGGCTGGATCCAGTTGCGGCAACTGGGAAGCCAGAGAGGCTGCTGCCCCCAGTGGCCTTTTAGGGCAAGGGAGAAAAAGAAAAGTTTGTGTTTGTCCTTAGTCCAGGACTTGTTTGTAAGCAAAATAATAGACATTAAAGAGACTCAGGATACATATGAATGCATGTCTGCTTTCATATGTCTACAGTTTAGGTGAAGACAATGCTAACAAATCTTAGTGAAAGTAGGCCCTTCGGTCATTGGTAAGGCTTGTTTTCTACTCTGTTGGATATAGGCTACCTGTCCTCACAGTGTGACTCAGGTTGTCATGCCTATCTTGTTGCATTAGATTTATGGGATTATGGGACTTGGTTCCAGGACCTGCTGGGTCTAATTAAAGTTTTAGGACTCCTAGGAGACCAGCTGCAGTTTTCACAGAATGAACCTCAAAACTAAATAGATA
>PVIU01032039.1:0-14030 GCA_004026605.1 Ondatra zibethicus
GTTTTTACGCTGATCGTTTGGTATTGGGTAACCAGATGATGTGTTCTTCCGTAGCTCCAGCTATTTGTCCAGCTCAAGGCACTCCTTGGGTGCCAGTAGTTCTCTCTGCAGAGTTGAGGCCCTATGGGCCATATCTATTATATTTGTCTTTATTCAGCCCAGGATTAGGTGTAGTTTCTCACATACCTAGGAGACACAGTCTCATAAAAAACTCTCCGACCCTCCAGCTTTGATAATCTTCCTGCCCCCTCTTTCACAATGACCCCTGAGTCTTAGGTACAAGAGCTGTTTTGGAAATGTATCAATTGAGACTTGGCCTCACAACTCTGTACTTTGATTGGCTGTGGTTTTCTGAAATGCTCATTGTCTATTGCCGAGAGAAGTTTCCATGATAACGGGTGAGGACTACACTTATCTGTGGGCATAAGAAAGTAGTTTAGGGATTATCCTGGTCTGGTAAACTGGTAGTTGTTGGTTCTTCTTCAAATTCTACACCTTCACTAGCCCTGGATACTTGCATAGGTTTCTAGTACCAGGAATGATTTTCCTTTTGTTGATCTTAAGTCTAATTAGAGAGATGTTGGTTACTGACAAGGTTTACCTGCTACTACTGCACCCTTAGGGATATCATACTATACTGGCAATTGGGATTCAAAGGCATAACTACTAGTTTGGACTGCTGGTTTCCTCTTTGGAAGTTTGCACACCTTCTGGTACCATGAAAGCCAGTTCTCATGGAGGAGGCATTCAGGTCAGTCTCATCTCATGGGCCACAACATTCCTGAAAGTACATGGTGTCTTCAGTAATAGGGGCTTACATTCGACCCCTGAGGACAACTATTACCAATATTAAAAGCCTGAAACAATTTGGGGAAGTCTTTTGGGCAAACCTGACTAACCAGGTCAACACAGAGTTTCTCATGTATGGTGCTTGGTTTTTGTTAAATGGTCTTTGGCTTGGAGGGAACATTGTTAACCTAGTTGAGAAAATTTCATTTTACCTTATATGTATATTTATACAGAGAATTATAAATATTAGAAGGCTTTTCAGGTAGTTAAAATATGATTTTTATGACTATTTTAGACATCCTTACTACTACTTTACCATTTTTACTTCTATATTTATTTCCCTCCCCCTCCATAATTATAGCCTTCTACTTTTCCCATTCCCCCATGAGATCCCTTGTATTCTGCAACTCCACTCTGTTCCTGGCAGTGATCCCTTTTCCACATTCCTCATTTCTGTAGTTATTCCAGGTTATGTACTAAAATCTGAAGATTTGGAGCTAGGATCATTTAGTATTTCATTCACTCAGGGCTTCCTCTGATCATCCTAACCCTAGAGGTATTATTATAATTGTTAATAAAATGTAAGAGGAATACCATGCCTTACATTAACATCCAAAGTTTCAGTTTTCATAATCGTTCAATTAAAATATCCTGTAAATACTTGAAGGAATAAAATTTTATTTATGGCTTCTCAACTTCTATTTTATATATTCTTCAAATGTCATGAAATATTGTTTTGCATGTTTCTAGTCATTTCAATACAAAAAATATTGTTAGATGATGGAATAAGCAAAACTTGACAGTGTGCTTGATTTGTCTTTCATTGTCTTTCATCATAGCTTAAGAGTTTTAATTTCTGATAATCTCTATGTATACAGAGATTTTGTCTGCATTCTTTCACTATTTGCCCAATCACTCACATTGAACCTATATTGCAAAAGTATTTTTGGAATTAAATACTATGTAGTAGGGTACAAACCCAGCTTGAAATATAAAGAATGCTACTTCTCCAGGATATAACCATCTATGACAGTTAATCTTGTTTTGATACCTTGACTGGACTGAGAAGGACCTGGGTGTGTATATGAGGATATGTGCTGAGAAGGTTAACTAAGTCATGAATGTAAGTGGGACACTGGTGGATGCAATGGAAATAAAATGGAGAAATGTAGAGAGTCAGCCAGTACATGCACAGACGGTTTATTTTTGCTTCATTGCCACTGTGATTGGAACTATTCTGCTCTGATATATCCTTCTACCATGGTGGACCTTTAATGGTATGAGCCTAAATAAATCTGTTCTCCTTTTTTTTCATTGTGTATGCCGAGTATTTTGCCACAATGACAAGAAAGCTGACATAGTATCATGTGCCTACTATACGTTCTGCAATGTACAAAAATTGTTCTTATTTATTGGATGTAACGTCAGCTAAGAAGAAAAAACTCATTAACTTGTCATTCCTCTTATACTACAAATGTCCTACATTTAGGACACTAGATATTAGTATAGCAAATTCATGTGTCTGTGAATAGCTGCAGTTATTAGCTGTCAAGCATTCTGATGAGAAAATCAGGAGCATAATTTAACAATGAAGTAGGAAATGTATTTTTTTTCTCTTTCCCGTGGGCAAACAAGAGAACAGCTTACATTGCTTCAGATAATATGCAATAAATTATGCATGAGCACAGATTTATTAACAAGTCAAACCTCTGTCTGCAACATGAATTGATATAATACGTGTTAGTGACACTTGAGTTTTATTTTACCGTTTTTGTTATTACAAGTAACAATTCTCCAATAAAAAAATTTAGACACAGAAGAATGAAGAAAATAAATGACCTTCTATGTTTCCAAAGTTGCCAGTCTCAGGATTTGTTTTTTCTTTTTTTTTTTTTTTATTGCCTCATTCTCAAGTTACAACACAACAAAACTACAAACTTTGGAACAAAGCTTATTAGTTTTGATATCCTGATTTGTTATTTATGAGAAAATTGATATTTCTATTCTATAGTTTTCTTATTTGTATAAGTAGGATAATAATAGTACTTATTGATAGGGAATTTCAGAAATTAAATGAAATAGTGCTACAAGTTACTTATTTTATAGGATCCATGAAAGTTAGCTATTCATGGGGAAAGGGAAATGTGGGCTCAAAGTCCCAATCCCAGCCTGGAAGCTATTTGCAATTGATTCCTTCTAGGGAGAGGGAAAATCATATTTCTTTAATACAATGTCACTGGACATACCATCTACACTGCAGGATGGGTCCCATTCCAGCATAGTTGGCCAACATAAAATGAAATCCATGTTTTTGTTGATTTGGTTTAGTTTGGATTAGTCATCTTTGTTGTTTTTGCTGGTTTCTTTTGACTTTTTGAGAGAGAGAGAGAGAGAAGGTGACATTGAATGAGTAGGGAGGTAGTGAAGATATGGGAGGAGTTAGTTAGGGAAGGGGAAATATTATGGTCAAAATAAACCATACAAAAATTAAAAGTCAACAAATAAAAATATTTAAGTTAGCTATTTTGCTACTGGAATCTAAAAAACAAGGTACTTCATTTACTTTTTTAATTCTTCCTTCCCTTACTCTTCTTACACAATCCTGTTCCCATCCCCTTGTTCCCCCTCTACCTGTTCATTTATAGATGCTCTATCTGTAGCCACACTCCAATTTACAACCCAAAAGTTAGTATTATTTCTATTTTTCACTAGTCTTAGATACAGCATACATCTTTGTTAATCAATACTCCTAGGATTCCCATTGAATCTGATTATTTTCATCATATATTTTGCTAGAATACAATGGGCAGGTTAGCATGTACACCCTTTTAAAAGCTTGTAATATACAATAGTAAGAATATTGGTGTGTGAAACTGGGTGTCTCATGCATACTTATTTAATACTGGATTTTCCCTTACTTATGCCAAATAATACTGAGTTAATTCCAGAGACACTTTCTCACTAATGACTATTCTCTTTGTTCTTTAGTATTATGAGTATCAATTGACAGCTAAGGATACAGACATGGAAAAAAAAAAGAAGATACGTCCTAGCTTTTCAAGAAGTTATGTGCTGTCATGTGATTTGAAAAAATTCTTGTGTGAAAATTCTAGAGGTCATCCTTTCAAGGAAGAGGTCATGCAATCATTTGCACTTTTCTCATCTCTACGGGCTGGAGTAAAACAAGATTGCTGCAGCTTGCGTTACTGTATCCCATAAACTGATTTTGGAAAAGGTCAAAAGCTGAGCAGAAAAGAAGAGGTCATGTGTAAAAGTGTAAAGCCCCCAAAGCAGCTTCTCTATCTTTCAAAGCTACCATTTTATGCAGTGTTCAGCCATTTCCAGTTCGTGATACTGAATCAGGCTTTTCTTAATGGCTTACAGAAGACTTTTAAAATTAAGAATGTTAATCCATTATATAGCATAGTTTTCACTCAGACTGATTTCTAGCCTTTCCCATGGACTTTGTTACACATAGATATCTATCATTTTGAAATATACCTAGATTCTATAATCTAATATTCTAATATTATAGAATACACATATTCTATAATACTTTCTCTGTGATAAGCATTTTTCTAATTTTACTAATTTACTTAATTTTCATGAAATAGTCTATATAAAGTAGAGAATTGTTCAACACCAATATAGAGTTAAAAATATTTAGTCAGAGAGAAGTAAAGTAACTTGCTTAAAGTCGCCTGTCTAGGAAATACAAAGCAGGAATATGGGAAGTCTGGCTCTGAACCCCAGTTCTTAACACTGAGGAGAACTTATCTCTAAATACTGTGCCCTCTTGATCAGTTTTTGTGCTTGCAACCACTGTGATGGTTTGGGGTACAAGCCTTCTAGACTTCAGAAGAAACTGTTTCAAACATCTCTTTTGCTGTGTATGTTTGTTTCAATTTTTAACTTTAACTCATAAACATGCATACATTAGTGCTATATTGATATTTTACATGATGAAACCCTAATTGTTTTTTCTTTATTTTAACTTTTGAGAGATTCATACATCTATATAATGAATTTTAGTCATTTTTACCTTGCCCTGCCCTCTCTCATCTCCATTCTTATTCCCCTTCATTCTCTCACTAAGGCCCTTTTTTGCAACCAATCTTTTTCCTATATTCATGTCTTTTCATCTGTAATATTTTAAAAATATAAAATATTTCCACTAATGTTTAAGCACAAAATCATTTTTCACCACTTGTTAATATTTTCTTTTTAAAACAGTATACTTTTGTCATACCTTTTTGGATCCATTTTAAAAGTAATTATTTACATATTGATATATATTTATTTATATTCTATTTGTAAAATATTTATAAAATTCCATTTAATAGCAGGATATACTTTTAATTATTATATTTACATTTTTGGATTTATTGGGGCATTATTGTTTTACAGAAAATTGTATACATTTAAAATAAACTTTTGAATTATCTTTAAAATATATATTATAATAGCATCATTACAAACAAAGTACTAAGCATACCTATACTTCCTTATATTCCCTTGTGCATATTTTTTTTTAGCAAGAACACAATATAAGATCTATACTCCTAATATAATTTAAATCTCCCAGTGTGGTTTCTAATTATAGCTATATTAGATAGCAGATTCCTTTTTATAAACAAAAATTTTATTGTTCTATGTATTCATTATCCACAATGATGGATTTTATGAAAATATTTTCATACAAGTATATCATGTGTTTTGACAATATTCACCCTCATCTCCTTTCTCCTGCTTCCCACTATTTTCATTTATTTCTTCAGTCTCACTTGAACCCTCCTGTCTTATAATTATGTATGTGTATATCTATATATATGTAGGTGCATATGTACATGACTTTATGTATTTATATAAACTCTAGAATCCACAGATGAGAAAACATGTGTAGAGAAGAATGAAATTAGGTAATTTGCAGTACAAAGATGTAACTTTTTATATTGAGGAAATAAGTCAGAATTAGAAATTCAACAGACTAGAGCTGAACCATCTCACATAAGAGAATAATTGTTTCAACTTTATATTGTATTGAACATGGGGAAAATTGTTATTCAGTGAAACAAGTATTTTACAAAACATATAGTTAATAGAAAATTATTCTATTAATTAGATTCATTAAAATAAAAATTTATAATTTTATTTAAAATATTAAAATTTATAAAATTATAATGAAAAGTTATAATCAAATATGTAAAGTCATTTGAGGCAATTTACTTGTGTTTTTTGTGGATTGTCATAGGAGCTATTACATCTTTATGAACAAAATACTTTGTACTCTCTATGTCTGTTTTTCATTATGTGTGTTTATTAAATCTTGGTGAATTTTAAGAAAAAAAAACTCAGTGAATTATCCTGAATTTTATAATGAAAGGTTTCTAGCAAAGATTCATCTTTGCTAGATGATGTCATTTTCTATTTTCTTGTATTTCTGTGTATTTACAAATTGCTAACATAAGTAATAATAGGATTTACAAGACACCTTATATTGAAGAATTAGTGTAAAAAGTCAAGTTCATTCAGAGTTTAATGTTTTTAAATTAAACAAGTAAACTTAAAAAATATTTTAAAAATACTGAAACTAAAAATTACATTTATAGTTTGATCTGTGATTTTATGGAAGTGTGATAGATATTAAATATTTGCCTGAAGTCACATGTCTACTCTTCTAAAAGCTTTAGTAATTATACTGTATGAAGTTTGGCATTGTTACAAATACTTTGCTCATACTTAATGTACAGGTCTTATAATAATAACAATTTCATAGCTGACTTTTGACCCCTAAGTTCATTTTTTATGATGTGATTTTCAAGTCTGAATAGTTCAGACACAAGTGTTGACCAGGAACTCTTTTTTTCTCCAGTTACCTACAACAATTTTATATTCTAGGTTGGTGTGGGACAATTGTCTATATTCTGTCAATTATGTTTTAAATAAACACTGATTGGCCTGTAGCTAGACAGGAAGTATAGGCAGGACAACCAGACAGGAAGTAGAGGCGGGTCAATGAGAACAGGAGAATTCTGGGAAAAGGGAAGCTCCCTCTGCAGTCATGCCCAGAAACAGAAGAAGGAAGATGTGACCTGCCCTGCTGAAAAAGGTACTGAGCCATGTGGCTAACACAGATAAGAATAATGGGCTAATATAAGTTATAAGAGTTAATAAGAAGCCTGAGCTAATGGGACAATCAGTTTATGATTAATGTAGACTTCTGTGTGATTTTCTTTGGGACTTAATGACTGTGGGAACCGGGCAGAAACCTCAGACAACACTAGGTATTATCTAAATTTAAGTTATTTTTATAAGTTGACTAGTAAACTTTCACTGGTTTCTCTTTTATGCCATTTAAACATGTCAGAAAAATGTTTTGTAAAATATGCATTTAGGTGCTAGAGAGATGGCATAGAGGTTAAGAGTACTTGTTGCTATTGAAGAGTAATGGGATTCAGTTCCCATCACCCATACTGTGATACATAACCAATTGTAATTCCAGTTCTAGGGGATCCAACATCCTTTTCTGGCCTCTACAGACACTAGGCACACAAAATTCATGCAGTCAAAACACCTAAAAGTTTAAAATAAAAGACTGAAATAAATCTTTCGAAGTTGTAGAAATAGTAAGAAATTCTGATGCAAAGAAAAATGTAGTAAAGATGGGAAAACAGATGCTAATAAAAAAAAGTAAGGCTAGTTTATTTTATGTTATAGTTAAGTCATATCTTCTTATTAGAACTGTATGTATTTAAGGTACAGAAACATTGCTTTTGTATAAGCACACATTGTAAAACAATCGTTACAAGCATACTCAGTACCCTATCTACCTTATTCCCTTAACTCCACATATAAGTATGTATCAGGCACTACCTTTGCAACATGAGAAATGACTCATTCTGGCACCATGGAGTTTTAGATATTAATGTTTCTTGCTGGCAGAAAGTAACAGATTAAGGTGGAAAGCATATTTGGAGAAACTTCTGTGTTCGTACCTCAAAGTGTTACAAATAAAACATACCTTATGGTCTCACACCCATGGAGCTGTAGGCAACGTTTACCTGGTACCAGTTGGTGTTATAAGTGGTTTTCACACATTTGGTCTGTATCATTTTACTGGAATTCCTGTGTGTTGAATATTTCTACTTCCCTGTTCTTTTTTTTTTTTTTAATCAATGCTTAGACACTCTTTTTTGGAAAAACACTCTCCTCCCAAAAGGTTGTACATTACAATCAAAAGCACCTTACAATTTTAATCTTTAATTCTTCATTTTTTTTCCTTTAAGGCATATACAGGAATGTGTGTCTTACAAATCAAGGATCACTAAAATTGTGGAAATGACATGTTTTTGTCTTTTTATTCATCTTTTTTCATACAAAATATTTTTATCAACAATCAAAAATAATGACGTATTGCTCCTGTTGTTACTAAAAGATAAGAAACCTGTGACTTAGAGATATTAAATAACTCATCCGAACTCTTTGGTTACTATTTGGTTGAATAAAAGATTTGTATTCAGGATGTCTGGCTCCAGACTTTTGGGGTGGCACACAGTGCTATAGGAATTCCATAGCTTCCTTTACTACAGCCATCATCCTTAGTTTTTCATGCTGGTAGTGATACAACTGGCCCATCTGCATTTTATTATTTGCTTATGTAAACATACTTTCTAGGACTTTCTGAAGTTCTTAACATTGCTACTTCCACTTTGTGCTGAATTACTTTTTTCTGCACACTCTTCTTTTAAAATTTCAGGTGTCAGGACTTTCTTGCAACACTGCCTATCTTCAAACCCTCTCCTTCATGTGCCTCAACTTCATGTTAGTGTTTTGTGCCTAATTTTTGCTTCTATCATGTAATCTACTGATCATCTCAATACTCTAGGTGTCAACAAAAATATATAGAAAAAGATAAAAGAACAGAGGTTTCTAGATTGTTTCCACTTAAGGGGTTCAGACATGGATGGAAATCACCTATAACATGTGAGCAGATAATCAGGAAAGTCATGTATTTGTCCACTTAAGTGTAAGATTAATCCCAGTGCTATGACTTTGTATATACTTATTTCATATAAACTGGACAAATGCTTAATTATCCTTAAGATATGAAAGTAAAAAAATTTCCTTTAATATTCTTAATATGTGAAAATAATAATTTTCCAAGAGAAAGGGACTCTATGAAAAGACTTAGCCCCTACCACTAGTCCTGTAGTAAGTACTCAGAATGTTTTTTAACTGAATTTATTTGCTTATAATACATCTGGGTCCCAGAATCACAGTATATTCACATTGTAATTATTGTTCAACCTTTGTGAAATGCTGCTTTCTGCCTAGGTAGGAAACATTTCTGGAATCAGAACAGGTCTTTCCTTACCAGGGCTTATCTACATAGTAAGTAGAGAGTAGCCTCTAGGGCATCTTTCTGGATTAGGATCATGAGTCAACCTCCTAGGGTTTTCACGCTGAAATTCTATAAGGCAATACGTTCAACAGAGGATGTACAGTAGTCTGGGAATACCTTTAATCATAGCACTCAGAGTCAGAAGTCAGGCAAATTTCTGAGTTAAAGGTTAGCCTGATGTACATAGTAAGACACTTCCTCAAAAACAGACATGAAACAAAACAAACAAACAACAAAATACATAGAGTACACAAAATATAGTTGGGAGGATAACAAGAAGGCTAGTTCTTCCAGAAAAAGTGGCTCTGCAGTCACAGCTGAGTAACCCCTTTTAGAGAGAATTGGAGGATTAAGCAGTGCCCTGGATGTTTTGCCACTTGTAAATAGTACAAGCTTATTTCCTCAAAATTCTAAGAATTTCCTTAATTGCAAAGCCAGAAGGTAATATTGAAATGCAGAGATAATAAGAAAATGTCAGGACTAAAAGCTACCAAATTTTTGAAAAACATATCAAAAGCACTAAAGCAAAATGTGTGTTTGGCTATACTTATGCAAATAGCTTATTTTCTGATAATGTTTGCAATTAGACAACAGCCATGGGCAAGCACATGAGAGCATTTGCTACTCAGTCTACACTCCTTATTGAACACTTTCTCTAAGGATGAGAACAAAGGGGCAGAAAAAAGTATGCTCTCACAAAATCTTTATTGACTCAATTGTATTTGTCAAGACAGAGTTAAAAGCAGAGGGGATAGATTGTTGAAGAAGAGGATGCTGGAAGGAGCCCACCACCCATTTTGGAGTAGTTTTGTGAGGAAGAGGTGACTTAACTTATCAGAGTCCTGTACCAGTGAAAAGAAATAGCAGAGATCAAGGCAAAGTTGAATACAGAGATGTGATTAGAAGGGTAGGCTGAAGTTGTTGGGTGAAGAATATAGAGTTGACATAGGCTGGTACAGATTAAAGTAAACAGCACCTTGCAGGATAAGAAAGCATCAAGCACAATGTTCCATTTGGAAAATTATATGTAAAGTTGTTCTATCCATCTTGAATTATAGGGCGAGGAGAGGGATGAGATGAGAGGCTTGAAGTAGAACAGTGCCAAGCATTGGCTGATCATGTTTTACTTAGGCCCCTTTGAAAACAGACCCCGAGACAACAAATTAAAAGACTGTATTTCATTTGGGAGGTGACCTCAGGAATACCAGTTGAATCCATCAGCGGTAAACTGGAATGCAACCCACTAAACGCCTCTGAGTATCTAGAATAGAGAAGATAGAATATATACATTTATATAATTCCAGATGACTCCTTTTTGTTTTTTAGGTTGAGGCTGTTCTCCTGAGAATTAACTCTCTGACACTCTTTGTCTTTAACTAGGTTGAAAAATGCCCCAGGCAGAGACTTACATGTGTTTGTGATAATAAAGTCTTCTCATATAAAAGAAAGGTGAGTGCCCAGAGTGTGAAAATGGTATACTGACAGAATCAGTACAGGTTATGCATGCTATCTGAAAGTTTTATGCTTTTAACCTAAGGGAAATGAAGAGACACTGAATTATTTAATCTGAAGAGTGGTGGTGACATGATGAGATTAGTGTTTTAGAAACATTTTTTGTTCTGGTATTAGTAAAAAGAATAGATCAGAGTAGCCCAAGAACAGAGGCAAAATAGACAATCAGTGTGCTTTGTAGTAACTTGATGGAGAAGTCGCAAGGGTGCAAAAGAGTGGTGTATTTGCAAATATGTAACAACCAATTCTTTAAAAAAGATGCTTGATTTGTAGGGTTTGATGATTTCAATATTATATTCTGACCAATTATCCTCTAACTGTTACCAGTTTGCAACTATGAATTGAATGACAATGATTACTGTGATGGGAGAAGATGGACATGCACAATCATTTCTCACTGATTATAAATACACATATATTTATCTCAACCATGGTGATGTCAAGCTTAAGCATTTGTAAAGAAACTAAGTAGAATCGCAAGGTATGGGGAGGAGTAATATGCAATGAGGTAAGAATGGTACTCAAATTTTTACCGTCTATAACTAATTAGGTACTTATTTCCTTCATTGAGATAAGAAATTTTGAAAAATGATTATAATAATAGCAGTAGTAACAGCAAATAGAAAACTCATTACATGGTAGGCAATATTTTAACCCCTTCACACAAAATACTTTATTTAATTTTCATAACAATATCATGAGGAAGCTTTTATTATCCACAGCTTGGTCATTCCCTGTTACTACAAATTATCTGAGCAAATTGAATGATGAGAAGGTTTCCTTTGGCCTACAGTTTCAGAGGTTTCACTTCCTGGCAGGTTGACCCTATTGATATTGGTCCTGGAAAACATAGCACATCATAGTCACAAAAGGACAGGACACAAAGGACAGAGGGAGAGGAACTGACTGCAGTCCAATTATCCCTTTAAAGTACATATTCTCCACACACCAAAAGAATTTCCATTATGCTTAAATTTTAAATGTTGTATTTCTTCCAAATACCACCTTCCTTGCTAGCAAGAGTTTGCTACATGGGCTCATATCTATTCAATACTACTGTGAAGTTTGTCCTTTGTTGATGGGGGAACTCAGTTGCAGAGAAATGAATTCATTTACCTAAAGTCATTATGTTGCTGAGCCATGATTTCAAACACCATAAGATTGTCTCATTGTCCATACTCATAGTAGCAACTAAATGGTTGTGTAGAAGAGTTTAAGGACACAATGAGATGGACTATTTACACAGATGTGGTTGGATAAGTTACTGAGAAGTTGACCGAATAGGTCTGCATCATGGAATTAATTTCTTGTTGGACTAATCAATTGTAAGTCTTGAGTGAGATAGTGGAAATAAAAATAAAGGGAGCTAAATCCCGAAATAAGATCTCTGAAGTGAGAATGCAAATCTAGAGTAGTGTTTACAGAAAAAAAATAAGACAGAGAAAAATGATAAAGAAATTTCTTCACAAAAAGAAGGCAAACAGGCATTGAAAGCAGGAGATATATAATAGGGATCTGTCTAGGAATAAGGAAGTAGGCTAGCGAGTCTTTCCAAATATTCACTAAAGAGTACCTCAGGAAGCCAGGCACAGTGGCACATGCCTCTAACCCCAGACCTCAGAAGGCAGAGGCAGGCAGATCTATGGAAGTTTGAGGCAAACCTGGTCTGCAAAGCTAGTTCCAGGACAACCAAGGCTACTGAGAGAAACCCTGTCTCAAAAAACCAAAAGCCAACCAACCAACCAAATAAACAAACAAGCAAAACAAAACAAAAATACCTCAGTAAAGTGTTTTGGGCCAAACAGATAAGAGGTCATACCCCATGTAAATGGCTTTGAAAAAAGAACAAGAGATAATGTCTGAGTATGAATTGGGAAATGTAGATATGAACATGATTAATGTGGACCACTCTAGCTAGGAAAAAAAAGAAACAAAAGCCAATCACATCCGATATCACCTACATATTGGAATCATATGAAAATATTTTAAAATACATTGATGCTCTAATCCAATTTCAGAAATTCTGGTGTGTGTGTGTGTGTGTGTGTATCTTTTCATTTTTTCCCTTTTATATTTTTTCTCATATACTATATCCTGATTACAGTTCTGCTCCCTCTACTCCTTCCAGTTTCTTTCCACCTCCCCTTTTATCTACATCAACCCCATTTCTGTATTTCACTAACAGGTAGCAGGTTTCTAGGAGATAATAATAAAGTAAAATATAAGATAAAACAAAACTAATTGGAATTGGGCAAAACAAACAGAAGGGAAAGAACATAAGAGAAAGTACAAGAAATAGAGACACACTCATTCACACACTCACGAATTCCACAAAACCTCTAAACTAAAAGCCATAAGATACATGCAGAGGACTTGGTGCAGACCTCTGCAGGCCAAGTGCTTGCTACCACAGTCTCTGTGAATTCAGTTAATAAATTCGACATCATGTAACAGCATAAATACTGTTTGAAGAAGTCTGCTCTAAAATTCATGGACTGCTTGAATGTGATAGTATTTTTTAAGTGACCCCCTCCCTCTTGAGTGGGGTAAAGGCCTTTGCAGAAAAAGACTTCACGATGAGCCCATTCTTCCCTGAACTTCCAATGTGCCAGAACAGAATTCCTTACCTCAAAAGCACAGCCTTTATCAGACAACCAAACCTGCTCACAGTCTGACATTGAACAATCTAACCTCTAAAAGTTCAAGAAATAACCTTCTGCTTACTGGACTTTTCTGTTGAAAAGTTAATATTTTTCCATGTGGTATTGGAAGTAAATTGATATAAGCACTTTCTTGTTTTGATTTTCCTTTATTTCTTCATAATATTTTTCTTTGATCTTTTTATTTGGATATGTCCAAAAATGATACTGCACATTTTTTTCATTTACTTAATCTAAAACTTCAACACTTATCATGTTATTTTTGCAGATAGTCTTAAAATTGATTATGCATCAAAATCGCCTACAAACCAAAATACAAAGTTAAGGACCCTGAATCAGGCTGAGAATTTGTATCGCTGAATGCTTTCAGGTGATAGTGATGCTGTGAACTTTTAGACCATACTTTAACAACAACTCCATTAACTCTCTTTTATTTTATTTTTTTCCACATTTATTTTTTTATTATTGGATTATAAATAGTACCATTCAAAATTTCCACCTCCTCCGCTCCTCCCATTTCCCTCCCGCTTCCCCACTCCCCCTCCCCTTTTCCCCTCCAGTCCTAAGAGAGGGCAGGTTACCCTGCCCTGTGGGAAGCCCAAGGCCCTCTCGTCTCCATCCAGGCCTAGGAAGGTGTGAATCCCAACTGACTAGGATCCCAAAAAGCC
>PVIU01032040.1:0-14028 GCA_004026605.1 Ondatra zibethicus
TGAGTTTTGTGCATGGAGATAAGTAAGGATCTATTTTCATTCTCCTACAGGTTGACATCCAGTTATGCCAGCACCATTTGTTAAAGATGCTTTCATTCTTCCATTGTATACTTTTAGCTTCTTTGTCAAATATGAGGTGTTCATAGGTTTGTGGATTAATATCCGGGTCTTCGATTCGATTCCATTGGTCAACGTCTCTCTTTTTATGCCAATCCAAGCTGTTTTAATTACTGTAGCTCTGTAATAGAGTTTGAAGTCAGGGATGGTAATGCCTCCTGAAGTTCCTTTATTGTATAGGATTGTTTTGGCTATCCTGGGCTTTTTTTGTTTTTCCATATAAGCTTAGTTATTGTTCTCTCAAGTTCTGTGAAGAACTTTGTTGGGATTTTGATGGGGATTGCATTGAATCTGTAGATTGCCTTTGATAGAATAGCCATTTTTACTATATTGATCCTACCAATCCAGGAGCATGGGAGATCCTTCCATTTTCTGGTATCCTCTTCAATTTCTTTCTTCAAGGTCTTAAAGTTCTTGTCAAATAGATCTTTTACTTCCTTGGTTAGTGTTACCCCAAGATACTTTATGCTATTTGTGGCTGTCGTGAAAGGTGATGTTTCTCTGATTTCCCTCTCTGTTTCTTTATCCTTTGTGTATAGGAGGGCTACTGATTTTTTTGAGTTGATCTTGTATCCTGCCACATCACTGAAGGTATTTATCAGTTGTAGAAGTTCTGTGGTAGAGTTTTTGGGGTCACTTATGTACACTATCATATCATCTGCACATACGAAAGCTTGACTTGTTCCTTTCCAATTCGAATCCCCATGATCTCTTTATTCTGTCTTATAGCTATTGCTAGAACTTCAAGCACTATATTAAAGAGATATGGGGAGAGTGGACAGCCCTGTCTTGTTCCTGATTTTAGTGGAATCGCTTTGAGTTTCTCTCCATTTAATTTGTTGTTAGCTGTCGGCTTGCTGTATATTGCTTTTATTATATTTAGATATGAACCTTGTATCCCTAATCTCTCCAAGATCTTTATCATAAAGGGGTGTTGAATTTTGTCAAATGCTTTTTCAGCATCTAATAAAATGATCATATGGTTTTTTTTCTTTCAGTTTATTTATATGATGGATTACATTGATAGATTTCCGTATGTTGAACTAGCCCTGCATCTCTGGGATGAAGCCTACTTGATCATAATGGATGATCTTTTTGATGTGTTCTTGGATTCTGTTTGGGGAGGGGTATGGAGGGGTAGGGGTGCAGTGTCCTGTGGAGCAAAGAGGCCTGTAGGGACCTTACCACCAGGCTTGCACACCCTTGCCAGTGTGAGCCGCCTCCGATCTCAGTGCAGGAAGAGAGAGTGCTGGGTTACCAAAGCCCCACCGAGGAAAGGGCAATCTTGGGGGTGGAATTCATGGTCCTCCATACGGGCACAGCCCTACCAGTGTGAGCCGCCTCCGATCTCAGCACAGGAAGAGTGAGTGCTGGGGTACCAAAGCCCCACCGAGGAAAGAGCAATCTTGCAGGGGGGGGGCGGGTGCAGTGTCCTGTGGAACAAAGAGGCCCGTGGTGATCTTACCGCCAGATGGGCACAACCCTACCAGTGTGAGCCGCCTCAGATCTCTGAAAATAACTTCTTATATCTACTACATTTTCTGTTCTTGCCGGATTATTCTCTGAAGGAGTCCTTTGGAGACAGACATTTGGCCCACAGAAAAAGTACACTTTGATTATAGGCAAAAAGGTATGCAATCTGAAACTAAAATCTGAAATTATTCTTTGCATTCAACACTAGCTAGTGATCTAGAGAGGTCTCCGGTCACTTAAGATGAAGCCAGCATGTCATTGGTATCAGCTGTTTCCAGATGCCAAGGTGTTATTCATTTTTTTCCCATTTTTATTAATTTTTGTTGAGTTCTACATTTTTCTCTGCTCTTGTCCCTGCCTCTCCCATCCACTTCAACCCTCTCTGAAGATCCCCATGCTCCCAAGTTTCTCAGGAGATCTTCTCTTTTTCTACTACACATGTAGATTAGATCTATGTATGTCTCTCTTAGTGTCCTCATTATTGTCTAGGTTCTCTGGGATTGTGATTCATGGGCTGTTTGTTTTTTTTTGTTTTTTTTCTTTATGTTTAAAAACCACTTATGAGTGAATACATGTGATAATTGTCTTTCTGGGTCTATGTTACCTCACTCAAAATGATGTTTTCTAGCTAAATCCATTTACCTGCAAAATTCAAGATGTATTTATTTATTTATTTATTTATTTATTTATTTATTTATTTATTTATTTATTTGGCTGTGTAGTACTCCATTGTATAAATGTACCACATTTTCCGTGTCCATTCTTTGGTTGAGGGACATTTAGGTTGTTTCCAGGTTCTGCTATGAACATAGTTGAGCACATGTCCTTGTGGCACGATTGAGCATCCTTTGGGTATATACTCAAAAGTGGTATTACTGAGTCTTGAGAAAGGTTGTTTCCTAATTTTCTGAGAAATCGCCACACTGACATCCAAAGGGGCTGTACCAGCTTGCATTCCCACCAGTAATGCAGAAGTGTTCCCTTTACTACACAACCTCTCCAGCATAAGTTGTCATCAGTGTTTTTGATCTTGGCCATTCTTACAGGTGTAAGATGGAATCTCAGCGTTGTTTTGATTGCATTTCTCTGATAACTAAGGATGTTGAACATTTCCTTAAGTGTCTTTTAGCCATTTTAGATTCCTCTGTTGAGAGTTCTCTGCTTAGGTCTATACTCCATTTTCTTATTGGATTATTTGTTCTTTTGATGACCAATTTCTTGAGTTCTTTGTATATTTTGGAGATCAGACCTCTTTCTGATGTGGGGTTAGTGAAGATCTTTTCCCATTCTGTAGGCTGTCATTTTGTCTTGTTAATCATGTCCTTTGCTTTACAAAAGCTTTTCAGTTTCAGAAGGTCCCATTTATTAATTGTTTCTCTCAGTGTCTCTGCTACAGGGGTTTTATTTAGGAAGTGATCTCCTGTGCCAATGTCTTCAAGTATACTTCCTACTTTCTCTTCTATAAGGCTCAGTGTGGCTGGCTTTATGTTGAGGTCTTTGATCCACTTGTACTTGAGTTCTGTGCACGGTGATAGATATGAGTCTATTTTCATTCTTCTACATGTTGATAATGTTGATATCCAGTTATGTCAGCACCATTTGTTAAATATGCTTTCTTTTTTCCACTTGATATTTTTTGCTTCTTTGTCAAAAATTAGGTGTTCTAAGGTGTGTGGATTAATATCTGGGTCTTCGATTCAGTTCCATTGGTCTTCCTGTCTGTTTTTATGCCAATACCAGGCTGTTTTCAGTACTGTAGCTCTGTAGTAGTGTTTGAAGCCAGGGATTGTGATGCCTCCAGAAGTTCTTTTATTGTACAGGATTGTTTTGGCTATGCTGGGTTTGTTGCTTTTCCACATGAAGTTGAGTACTGTTCTTTGGAGGTCTGTGAAGAATTTTGCTAGGATTTTGATGGGCATTGCATTGAATCTACAGATTGCTTTTGGTAAGATTGCCATTTTTACTATGTTAATTCTACCTACCCAAGAGCATGGGAGATCTTTCCACTTTTTGGTGTCTTCTTCAATTTCTTTCTTCAAATATTTAAAGTTCTTGTCACACCATTCTTCCACTTGTATGGTTAGGGTTACTCCGAGATATTTCATGCTATTTGTGGCTATCGTGAAGGGTGATATTTCTATGATTTCTTCCTCAGCCCTTTTATCATGTGTGTACAGGAGGGATACTGATTCTTTTTTTTTTAGTTAATCTTCTATCCTGCTACATTACTGAAAGTGTTTATGAGTTGTAAAAGTTCCTTGGTAGAATTTTTGGGATCGCTTATGTACACTATCATATCATCAGCAAACAGTGAGAGTTTGACTTCTTCTTTTCTGATTTGTACCCCCCTTGATTTCCTTTTAGTGTCTTATTTCTCTAGCTAGGACCTCAAGTATTCATGTTCATTGATGCCTTTTCATAAGTGCTTGAAACCATTGGACGTCAGTACTGTAACATCCACAAAAGCTGGTGCTTGGAAATCTGCATATTACAGAGCAATGATCTATTTTCACCTTAACCTTCCATGTTTGATTTTCTTTCTAAAAATAAACTTTTATCCTGAGGTCTCTCTAAGCTTGATCTCTTGGTCTTCTGTCTTGGTTCATTCTCTTGGTTCTCTTTCTTGGTCCCCTTGGAGCAAGGAAAGAGAGATATCTTGATTGAGGTGGTCATTATGGGTTTAGCAAGAAACCTGGCACTAGAGAAATTCCCAGGAATCTACAAGGATGACCCCAGCTAAGACCCTGAGCAATAGAGGAGAGGGTGCCTGAACTGGCCTTGCCCTGTAGTCAGACTGATGAATATCTTAAATATTATCATAGAAGCTTCATCTAACAACTGATAGAAATAGGCAGAGACCTGCATCGGAGCACTGGACTGAGATCCCAAAGTCTAATTGAAGAGTGGAAGGAATGAGAATATGAGTAAAGAGGTCAAGACCATGATGGGTACATCCACTGAAATAGTCTACCTGAGCTAATGGGAGCTCACCAACACCAGTCATACTGGGAAGGAACAAGCATAGGACAAAACTAGTCCCTCAGAATATGGTTGGCAGTTGCATGGCCGGGGCAGACCGAGGTGTCACTGGCAGTGGGACCAGGATTTATCTCTACTTCTTGTACTGGCTTTTTGGGAACCGATTCTCTTTGAAGGGATACTTTGCTCTGCCTAGATATAGTAGGGAAGGCCGTGGACCTTCCCCAAAGCAATGTGCCTTACCTTCTCAGGAGAGTGGATGGGGTGGGGTGAGGGGTATGTGGAGGGAATCAGAGGCAGGGAGGGAGTGGGAACTTGGATTAGTTATGTATAATGAAAAAAGATAGTTTGTTTTCTTTTTAAAAATAAAGAAAGAAAGAACATAAAATAAACTTTCATTAAATTACTTTTCCAACCCTATTATAGTTTTCCCTCTCTCCCTCCTCTCCTCCCAGTCTCTCTCCCCAACCTCTGCTATCCCCACCCCCATGTACTCCTCCTCCTTTCTCTTCAGAAAAGGGCAGGCATCCCTTGTATATCAGCCAGCCTTATTGCGGTGAAAACTCTTCATCATCGACAAAGGATCCACAAGGAGGCTTTGGGTCCTGTTTTCTCAGTGTCTATGAGAATTTATATCAGCTTGAACAAGCAATTTTTCTTGTTTTTAGTTTCTTTTTCAGTCAAGCAGTTGGATGGAGATAAAATCCCATATTTTTAAGTTATTTTGACAATTTCACATATGTATGTGGTCCATTCTGGTTTCTCTCTCCCAACCTACTCTTATCACACTATCACCCTTGCCAACCTTTCCTTTTCTGAGATTCAGGACTTTCGGTTTTGTTTTGTGACTCATTTGATTTAATCAGGGCCATCTATGTGACCACTGGATTAAGACTATCCCCTGGAGTCTGGTGGAAGAGCATCTAGTCCTAAGTGTAAATGAATCATAGCAAAAGTCTTCCAGAGGTTTAAAAGAGGAAGAAAATAGAGACAACATTCTGCATTCAGCCTTTGGTAAATATGTATTAATTATGCAGAAGGTGTTAGCAACTGCACTACAAAGTGGGAATTCAAAAATATCTGCCATATGACATGAAGATTCACATTTTAATACAGAAACAAAGAAACGTGGGCTGGAAGTGTAAATGAAGGACTCTAACTGCCTGATAGCAATGTGTGGAGTGAACATATATGGAGAGTTTCAGAGAAACCTGCCTATGTCTGTGAACACAAACTGAATTTTGAATAACAAATGCAATATTCACAGTTAAAGGTGAGACAATTCTGTTTTGAAATTATTCTCTTTACTAAATGTCATCATTTAAAAACTTATTCTCTTTATAATTTACCATTCTTTTTGTCCTACTGTTGTCCTTTTGGGTACAATGTCATCTTCCATTTTAATTTTGAAAAATATGTTTGTTATCTATGGTTTGTTAGTATATTAATATTGAACATTATGTTATCCAATATTCTTTTAGTTTGGGTAGAAAAATTTCACTTTTCACTCCTTTAGTTTTATTGTGTCAGTACATTCTTATTGCAGTGGTGTACCATGGTGTGGCTCTACCTGGGGATATGTGAAGGAGTACCCACACATTTCAGATAGGGAACTAACAACAGACCAAAGGGTGGATGTTACTTAATCCACCTTTGTGAAACAATGAGTTTTGTTGAGGACATTAATAGGAATGTGGGTTTGGGATTAATTACAATAACAGAAATGACTCAAAGGCAACTGCACCACCAAAGCCTATGCCAGCTTCGGTGACAGCTCACTAATTTGGACACCTGACGCGCACAGCACAGCCTGCAGGCAGCTCAGCAGGTTGGAGAGTGTCCTTTCCAGGTGCCTCAGGTGGTCTACACCTGTTCCAGGCAGCTCAAGTTGTTTGTCTCTGATGCTTTCAGACAGCTAGACTTATCTGAGACTGATTCTGAGAAGTTCTTACTGCTAACATATGTTTGCAGAGGGCCTCAACAACTTTGATCAGTTTCAGAGACTTTCAGAAAGTGTTTTGAATTGTTGACCTATTGTTTTGAGCTTACCTGCAGGGTAGAGTCTTTCACCTACCTGCAAACATCATATCCTACAGTGTTCTGTACTTTCAACTCCCTCCCTTTTTTTATCCTGTGCCTTAGGAAGTTTCCTTCTGAGATGGAAGGCTTCAACCTTGGAGGAGACTGCCATACAACAAGTATGCATGCAAGAAAGTACATAAATAAGCATTAAGCTTCATGAATTGTCATCAGACAAACTCCATGTACTCAGCATCCAGGTCAAGAAACAATAAGATTCCCAGAAGGCCCCTCTATGTTCTATTCTGTTTAGTCACCACCTCTTCTATAATCATGACTGGTATATATGCACACTTGTAGCACTTCATGCTGAATTTGTTTCCCCCGTATTTAAAATTGAAATATGTTCAAACACATCATATTTACTGTTTGAGATCAGTTTCCTTTATTAATTTTCAGTGGTTTTGTGACATAAGGTCTTACTATATAGCCCTTTTCTGTGCTCTAGTTCACTTTGTATAGAAGGGTGACCTTAAATTTGAGGCAATTCTGCTTTAATCTCAAGAGGGATGAGTATGAGACTCCACACCCAGATTATTTCTTGAGATTTGAGATTTGTGTAGGTAATTGTGAAGAAATGCAATTTGTTCTTATTGCTTTAAAGTAGTTAATCTTTGCAAATGATTTCCTTAAACTAGCAGAAGAATGTCAGAAAAGAGTTGGGCATTTCCTTTAGTGTACTTCAACTGAAAACACTGACTCTACTGAACAAGAAAAGAAACTGAGCATCTGCGTTCCTAATTCAAATAAATGTTGTAATTCCGCGAGCAACGAGTTTACATTCTACAGAGTAGAACCTTAGGGTGCGATGAGGTTCTCTAACTCTCCCAACCTACAGCTCAAAAGGGATTGGCAGACACCCTTGAACTGTTTCAGAGAATGGCAGGTTCTCCTCACAAATAAAGGAAAAGTAGACTCTGACAGGTTCTAATGTGACATAAAAGCTCAACAGTATACGATGCTGTGGAAACATGTGGATAACAGGATGCAAAGATAGAGACAAGAAGCACAAGGAAGACACGACAGTGTGGTAGACGACTCTGTTAGAAGAGATACCAGGCTCAGGCTTAGTGCACACATTGAAGGCATTGTGAGTTCAGTTTCGAACTGGTTTGTGTTTTGAAAGACTCCATAAAAGCCAGTTGCTTGATACTTCTAGAGATATTTTCAAAATAGACTTAAACATTTCTATATGCCAAGATTTTGTATTCTCATGAGAGGGAATATTTCCTTCTGAGGTGAGCATTCAAATTTACTCATTTAGAGAACTATTTATGTAATAAATATGAAAGGATAAGTAGAAATATCATTTCCAACTATTTTTCCTACATACCTATGTATACTGAGGGTCACTTTCTTATTCTCTTTATTTAGTACTTCCATAAATCTCAGAGTTAACCAAAAAAAGCAGATTTATTCTTTTATTTCTACATGTGTTCATCCTCTGGCCTTACTGGAATGATGCTGTTGTCTATGAAGTTTATGTCTGAGAACTGCACAATTCAGTTTAAAAATTATGAAACTATCTCCTATATTTTAAGTGAGTTTATGTTTTTATGTTCTGTCTCATTCATAGCTATCCTGGGCTGTAGGTTGGACATATCTGTCAGACAAAAGAGATTAGATAGTTCTTTATTGATATAGACCAAGATTTTTTTCATTTGCCCATTTTCTTCTAACCATTAGGTTTTGGGTAGAAGCAGAATGGTTTTTGGATATGGAAAAATGGATAACTCAGAGTTCTTTTTGTTGTTACCTGATTTGAGAAATGTCAATAGTCTCATATCCTTCATGGTTTGTCTGTTTTTCACTTGAGGGGTACACTAAATGAATCTACTTTAGAGTCATGTGAGTTGAGGCCATGTGAGATGTGGACAAATTAATACTAAACTATAGCAGAGATTCTTAACAAACTGATAGTAATTTTAAGCAAATGCATGTTTAAATATAACCCTAACATTGGATATTCTGCAGAAGGACACTTCTTCGGCTCTGTGAAGTAGGATATTGAAAAAATGAATTATTTAGGAAGAAGAAAGCAGGCATAAGTATGTAAACTAGGATTTTGAAATTTAAGTTTGAGACCTACCATATATGTAAATTCTGCATTTGTGATTCTTGAAATATTCACCTATAATCTTTTATACTTTCTTCCTATTACTTAATCATTCATTTCATGTTTGAAATTTGAAATGATAGAAAATGAAAAAAAATGAATTTTTTTGAGACAGGGTTTTTCTGTAGCTTTGGAGCCTGTCCTGGAACTAGCTCTTGTAGACCAGGCTGGCCTCGAACTCACAGAGATCTGCTTGCCTATGCCTCCTGAGTTCTGGGATTAAAGGCGTGCACTACCACCTCCCGGCTGATGAATATCCTGATGAAATTTATAATATTATGTTCAATTTATAGCTGAAGAAGCGAGGCTTGGTGATATTAGGGAACAGTTGACTGGGTTGCTATTATGTAGGCAACTAACGATACTGAGATTTTATGAGAGTAACAATTGTACTATGTTCAGAAGGTAGGTAGTTTTACAAACATGGTTTCAGTAGATTTTTAATTTTATTTGTTTTTACAACTACATGCAGTATTCTTTCATTAATGTTCCTCTATTATGTTCTCTTCTCCACTTTCCTTTCTCAAAAAATTCCTAAATCTGACTCCTATTTTTTCATGTGCATATGTGTATCTTTTTTTGTGAACCAGTGCATTTAATCATGGCTTTCTGCATGAACATGAGTTGGGGGAGTTATTCACTTGAGTAGACACACTGAAGACTATAGCTCCCACTTGTATGGCATCCTTCAACTGTGGACAGCAGTTTTGGGCAAGTGGAGTCTTATGAACCCCCTCCTCCATCCATGGTGAATTGTTCATGCACTAAATCTTATGCAGGTAGCCACTACTGCTGTGAGTCCCTGTCCAGAAGACAGCATTTTACAATGCTCCTTCCCATTCTCTAGGTCTTGAATTCTTTTTATCTCATCTTCTGTGAAGTTCCCTTGGCCTTTGAGGGATGAAATTTGCAAATACATGTAGCTCAAGCTGGCTTCAAACTCAGTATGTTGCCAACAATAATCTTGACCTTGTGATTCTCCTGTCACTATCTCAAGATTGCTGAGATTATAGATTTGCACTACATGCCCATCTTTTTTTAATTTATTAGATTTTTTTTAAAAAAATACCAGTCCTGGAACTCTCTCTGTAGACCCGGTTGGCCTCGAACTCACAGAGATCCACCTGCCTCTGTCTTCCAAGTGCTGGGATTAAAGATATGTGCCACCACCACCCAGGATGAGCTATCATTAGTGTTTTTGATATTAGCCAATCTGACGAGTGTAAGATGGTATTTCAGAGTTGTTTAGATTTGTATTTCCCTGATAGCTAAGGACGTTGAGCATTTCCATAAGTATCTTTTGGCCATTTGAAATTCTTCTGTTGAGAATTCTCTGTTTAGTTCAGTACCCCATTTTTAAATTGTGTTATTTAGAATTTTAATGTCTAATTTCTTGAGTTCTTTATATATTTTGGAGATCAATCCTCTGTCTGATGTGGGGGTTGGTGAAGATCTTCTCCATTCACTAGGCTGCATCTTTGTCTTATTGACTGTTTACTTTGCTTTACAGAAGCTTCTCAGTTTCAGGAGCTCCCATTTATTTATTGTTGCTCTTAGTGTCTGTGAAACTGGGGTTATATTTAGGAAGTGGTCTCCTGTGCCCATGCATTGAAGGCTAATTCCCACTTTCTCTTATATCAGGTTCAGTGTGGTCGGATTTATATTGAGGTCTTTAATTCATTTGAACTTGAGTTTCATGCATGGTGATAGATACGGATCTACTTTCATTCTTCTACATGTTGACATCCAGTTATGCCAGCACAATTTGTTGAAGATTCTTTCTTTTTTTCCATTGTATAATTTTAGGTTCTTTGTCAAAAATCAGATGTTTATAGGTGTGTGGATTAATATCCGGGTCTTCAGTTCAATTCCATTGGTTAACATCTCTGTTTTTATGCCAATACCAAGCTATTTTCATTACTGTAGCTCTGTAATAGTGCTTGATATCAGGGATGGTAATGCCTCTGGAAGTTCCTTTATTGTATAGGATTGTTTGGCTATCCTGGGTTTTTTGTTTTTCCATATGAAGTTGATTATTGTTCTTTCAAGGTCTGTGAAGAATTATTTTGGGATTTTGATGGGGATTGCATTGAATCTATAGATTGCTTTTGGTAGGATTGTCATTTTTACTATGCTGATCCTTCCTAGCCAAGAGCATGGGAGATCTTTCTATTTTCTGGTACCTTCTTCAATTTCTTTCTTCAAAGACATAAAGTTCTTGTTAAATAGGTCTTTCACTTCTTTGGTTAGTGTTACTCCAAGATATTTTGTTATTTGTGGCTATTGTGAAAGGAGATGTTTCTCTGATTTTCCTCTCAGCTTCTTTATCATTTTTGTATAGGAGGGCTACTGATTTTTTTGAGTTGATCTTGTATCCTGCCACATCGCTGAAGGTATTTATCAGCTGTAGGAGTTCTCTAGTGGGGGTTTTTGGGGTCACTTATGTACACTATCATATCATCTGCAAATGACGAAAGTTTAACTTCTTCCTTTCCAATTTGAATCCCCTTGATCTCCTTTCATTGTTTCATTGCTCTTGATAAAATTTCAAGAAATATATTGAAGAGATATGGAGAGAGTAGACAGCCTTGTCTTGTTCCTGATATTAGTGCAATCGCTTTGAGTTTCTCTCCATTTAATTTGATGTTAGCTGTTGGCTTGCTGTATATTCCTTTTATTATATTTAGATATGATCCATGTATCCCTAATTTCTCCAAGACCTTTATCATGAAGGTGTGTTGGATTTTGTCAAATGCTTTTTCAGCATCTAATGAAATGATCATATGGGTTTTTTTCTTTCAGTTTATTTTTATGATGGACTACATTGATAGATTTTCATATGTTGAACCAGCCTTGCATCTCTGGGATGTAGCCTACTTGATCATGATGGATTATTTTTTTGATGTGTTCTTGGATTCGGTTTGCCAGTATTTTATTGAGAATTTTTCATTGATGTTCATGAGTGAGATTGGTCTGTAATTCTCTTTCTTGGTTGAGTCTTTGTGTGGTTTTGGTATCAGGGTAACAGTAGCCTCATAAAAAGAGTTTGGCAGTGTCCCTTCTGTTTCTATTATGTAGAACATTTTGAGGAGTATAGGTTTTAGCTATTCTTGGTAGTTCAGGTAGAATTCTGCACTGAAACCATCCGGCCCTAGGCTTTTATTGGTTGGGAGGTTTTTGATGACAGCTTCTATTTCCTCGCAGCTTATAGGTCTATTTAAATTGCTCACCTGGTCTTCATTTAATTTTGGTATATGATATCTCTCTAAAAAATTGTCCATTTGTTTTATGTTTTCTCATTTTGTGGAGTACAGGTTTTTGTAGTAAGACCTAATGATTCTCTGAATTTCCTCAGTGTCTGTTGTCATGTCCACCTTTTCATTTCTGATTTTTTTTTAATTTGGATGTTCTCTTTCTCCCTTTTGATTAGTTTGGATAGGGGTTTGTCAATATTGTTGATTTTCTCGAAGAACCTCCTCTTTGTTTCATATATTCTTTGTATTGTTTTCTTTGTATCTATTTTGTTGATTTCAGCCCTCAATTTGATTATTTCCTGTCTTCTACTCCTCCTGGGTGAGTCTGCTTCTTTTCATTCTAGAGCTTTCAGGTGTGCTGTTAAGTTCCCTCAGTGTTGTAGCAAGCTCTTGGTCCTCTCAGTATTATAGCAAGTTCTCAGCTCTTAGGCAGGTTGTGATTAGTAGCTTTGGGGGGACCGGTGTATGGATTTGGTTTTTGTGGGGAGCCTATCCACAGGAAATTCCCTGCTTACTGGCTAGAAAAGCTGAGGGAGTTGGGCAAGGGCCCCCGGATTTTGTCCCACTGGGGAGATTCTAGAGAATGGGGCATCTGACTGTGTGGCTGTTCACTCACCTCTTAAGTCACCTCAGCATTGGAGCAATCTGTGTTTCAGAGTTTCACCGAGGTTTGCAGGAGAATTGGCAGGTTTGGGGGCAGGGTATAGCTAGTGGTATGGGTGTCAGCTGGATGGGTTGGTGGGGAGCCTAGCTGCAGCAAACTCCCTGCTGGTTGGCTAGAAAAGTCAAGGGAGTTGGGGAAGGGTCCCTGGGTTTTGTTCTGCTGGGGAGGTCCTAGAGAGTGGGATATATTGCCATGTGGCTGTTCACTCACTTCATAGGTCCCCTCAGTATTGCAGCCTACATGCCCATCTTTAAAAGTGGTGAAATTCGAATCTAGGACTTCAAATATGTTAGCCAAACACTGTATCATCTGAGCTCCATCTCCAGCTCTTTAAAAAGGGTCTTGGCCTACCAGATACTATATCTGGTATAGGAAATAGAGAATTTTTCAGTTAAAAGATCTAAATTTTAAACCAGTTATTTTTTTATTCAGTGTACAATCACTTACACAAGGATCCTGTCAGCTTTCATTTTGTGATTTATGAAATTGGTATAATCCTAACCTCTGGCTTATATTCCTGGATGGTTACCATTTAACCTTAAAGAAATGCCATAATTCTAATTGATAATCAGAAACATAAATTATTTGATAGATTCAATTCCAGAAGAATTATGGTGATTGGTAATTTATTCCACTCATCTCATTGCCTCTATCTTTGTCTAGATCTCCTTGAATGATTACATTTTCCATTAGCCCTAGAATCATACATAGTATTTTATCCATATAAAATTTTCATTTCTTTACGATACATTCTCTGCTTCTATTTTTCTTATAGTTGCTGTCAGAGTTATTTCTTTAATACAATATCAGAATTTGTATGTGTGAGAGGAAAAGAGTTATAAAAGCAAATTGAAGAGAACAAAACTTATAAATAAGAAAGCAGAAATGGCAGATGGAGAATATAATTCCTCCTTTGAAGTTAATGAATGCATTTAATACTGATAGATTGTAGGCACAATGATATTCACAAATAAGGCAGCATATACCCTAGGCTTAGCTTGAGAAGCGAACAGTCTGTCCTATGAGATTTAGAAAAGTTATTCTATTCGAATCTTGTGGATTGAGATGATGCAATCACTTTAAAGACTACTTTAGAATTGATTTGTTTAAGCTACTGATTAAGATTGAAGTTTTATTTATTTATTTTTTAACCATGTTAGTGTGATCAGTGAGATGAATTCAAATCCTCTGAGATTTTATTTAAACATTGCCACAGACTCAGTCCTAGGAAGTCTCTTGAAAGGATGCTTCATTCATATGGGAGACAAGCTAATACAGGGCAGAGAGGAAAAATAGAGTGTGATGCCAAGTTAAACATTATGCTGTAACCTGGTTAGAATAGCTCA
>PVIU01032041.1:0-13951 GCA_004026605.1 Ondatra zibethicus
TGATGTAGCTATTTTTTTAATTTTGAATTTCACTTTTGAAAAGCTGCCGGGTGGTGGTGATGTATGCCTTTAATCTCAACACTTGGGAGGCAGAGGCAGGCAGATCTTTGTGAGTTCGAGGCCAGCCTGGTCTACAAGAGCTAGTTCCAGGACATCAGTGAAACCCTGTCTCAAAAAAACCCAAACCAACCAATAATTACCACTGTTATAATATTTTTTCTTTATTACTCCTTGTGGGTTTTTGAACCTCTGAGCAATTTTAATTGTATACCAAGTTTTGGGCCATGGTGCAGTGATTAGAATATTTGGTTAGATCAGCTTAGTCAGTAAGAACCTTTGCCTCAGAAACATTCTGTTCCCTTCCTTTCCCTTCCCTTCCTTTTTCTTTCTTCTCTTTTCCTCTCCTCCCTTCCCCTCCCCTCCCCTTCCCCTTCTCCCCATCTTCCCTCCCCTTCCCTCTTTTCTCTTCCACCTACCCTCTCCTTTTCTCTTCCTTTCTTATAAGTGTTTTGTCCTATTAAGGGTAATTGTTTGCTTTATAAGAGATATTGGTAGAAAAATAAAGAATAATTATACTTCAAGGAAACTTTATTGTATGAACATTTTTTAGGCAAGAAAATTTACTTTTATATAATATATAAATGTGTGCATAAGTCAGTACGGAGTGGGCATATTGACCTGTAAATGTTCATATTCTGATAATTTTATTCTTCTGAATTTCTGAGAGTAAGTTTTTTTTTCACTAAAAACTAGAAGATTTTCTGGCTGGTTTTGAATAATTTATTTATAGCTTACTTTGTGCAGTGGCAAAATTATACAATTTTAAATGTTGTTTAAGGAAACAGTTTAAAAATATATTCAGTAAGATTGTCAATCAGGGCTGCTGCAGGTGATCGTGTTGATGTCTGTGATCCATGCTGCCACTGGAGGCCAGTTGATGTTCATCATCTGTGCTGCAACTAGAAGCCATGTAGATGTCCATGATCCTTGCTACTGCTGGAGGCCATGTTGATGTGTGTGGTCCATGTTACTGCCAGAGGCTGTATTGAAGTCCATGATCCATGCTGCTGCCAACTGCTGTCGGCAGGGAGTCATCTTTTGGAGTGGTATCGATGACTGCAGACTCATAACTGAGAATGAGAGCTGTTGAAGGCTGTGGTGACAAGCCCTGCCCTACTCCCTGGAAAAGGAAGAAAAGCCTAGACATGAAACTACTGAAGAGAGTCCTTAAAATTGTGATAAAGACACGAGGTGTAGTTCTTCACAGTTGATGGCTCCGGTGGGTGGGCAAGGACTCAGTTTTCTTTAGGAACTGGCTACTGTGAGTTAGAGCACGCTCCAATGAATATATGGGCGATCAAAATTGGACTTGGTGTATTTTTTCTTTTTTGTGGGGGAGGGAGTGGTGATATGCAAGGGTGGGAGGGTAGACCTGGGAGGAATGGGAATCGAGTGTGATTGGGTGCATTGTACAAAATTCCCAAATAATTAACAAAAATATTATGTTGGGGGAAAATTTTAATAAATCATCGTTCCAACTCAGAGTCATTCCTATCAGTGTCATTTCCTCTGTTATTGTGGCTCAGAGCTTGGGTGTTTTTTTCTGTTTAGAAAAAGTATTGCTTTCATATTGCTTTTGTTTTTTAGTTGAATATTTTAGTTTTACTTAAGAATACCTAACTTGTATCTATACTTCAGTATTTAAATATACCTTGATAAATGTCTTAATTTTAATTATCTTCAAATTAAAGCCATAAATATTAGCAATATTCTAAGATGAATAAAGTTGATTTATTATTGATTGAGAACTTTCTCCCCATCTTCTCTTCACTCTTGTCTTCTTTCCTGAACCCCATGAGTTCCAGCCTTTGAGCACTTGGAAAATGGATGAATGAAGCCATATCATTGTGTATTTGCCCCCTTCCCTCTTATTGCGCTGTACATACTGTATGAGCAGACGCTGCACTGACCTTACCCTCTTCTGCATGTCTAATGCCCAGACTAACACCCATTGGGAATTTAGTTAATTACTTGTGTGAATAAATGAGCTATAAACCATGAATTTTAAATGCTTCTTTTATTTATTTTTTGTTTTTAGAGACAAGGCTTCTATTTAGTCCTGGCTAGCCTAGCACTCACTTTGTAGACTGGGCTGGCCTCCAACTCACAGAAATCTGTCTACCTGTCTCCTGAGTGCTACAATTAAAGACATGTCCAGCTCACAAATACTTCTTTAAAAATTGTTCTTTATTGAAAATGTTTTTTATATAGTGCAATGTTTGTGTTATAAAATATAATGGAGAAAAATTATAAGAGGACTTGAAAAATACTTCTTGCATGAATATTTTCAAACTAAATTTCATATTTGTTTTTTAAAATTTAAGGACTGGTAAATAAAAATCAGCTTAATGCAGTATTTGAAGCTCACCTTTTCGTTCTTTTGGCATCATATTTGGGAATACACTTGACCATGTAAACTTGATTGGTCCCACTAATATGACTTATGTCACAACTACATTAAAGGAGTTTGAGGGTATAATATGGAAATAGTCATATTTTTATAATGAATATCAGCCATCATGTTTTATTGAAAACATGGTGTGGACTATGTGGTTAGAAATATTTTTATTGTTTACTTTGAATTTCAATTTGAAAATTGTAGGTACTAAAGAGTATTTCTAAGCATAATAGAAAATGATATATTCTTGGTTCAAAAGTTATTGTGAAACTTTATAATAAAAGATATATAGTTATAATATATAATATAATAAAAGTTATAATAAAAGATATTTAAACAAAATATCTTATAAAATTCCTGACTGAACAGAAACATGAAAGTAAATATATGTAATTCCTTTAAACAATGCTAGTATAGATGATTTAATTGTTGGATAGTAGGTACATATAAACCCTGACATTGCGTAGGAGATACAGGAGAAGATAAATGTCTTAAGAAGGTAGAAATAAATTTGAACTTAATAGATCATGAGATTTAATTTGACCATTTATTTAGAAACAGTGTCAGTATTTGGCTGTATAGCCATGTACTTGGAGAATAAATTTTTGTTCAATGTTTCATGTCTTTTTGGCTTTCTTACTAATTGTAATGTCTCTGTTACTGTTTGCTTAGCTTTTGTGCCTATGTGACTTTAAGGATGTGTTTTCATCCCACATTTTTCTCCAGGCATCCACAAGGACAAAGATAAGCCTCCCAGCTTCTCTGTTGTCCTTGAGACTTTGAGGCGGACCTTGACAGATTACCAGAACAAGCTGGAAGAAGCGTCTAATGAGGTAACACGTGGACTGTTTGGCTCCACACACGGCCTTCGGGCAGTACCAGTGTGCAGCCTTTGCCTGTTACAAAGGTCAAAGAGATTGGGGCTGTGGAATTGACAGCTTCACAGATACAGAAATAATAAACCGCTTGTCACTGTTCTTGCTTCAAGTGTGGCCTAAAGCAGACTCTCACTCCCATTTTATCATTCTTCAGTCACAGTGAGAGGGCCCTGCCACTTCTTGGCCCGTGCAACATATTTGTGCAAGTAATTTAAGTGAAATGTACTCTATTTAAATGTCAGCATATTTATGATCTGCAGGTAACTAGTAGAAGTTTAGGTTTAATCAAGATTTTTAAGTGTTTGTAAACCATGGAAATCTTTTAATTTTAATTTTTATGTGCATTGCTGCTTTGCCCTCATGGATGTCTTTATGATGGTGTAGGATCCCCTGGAAGTGGAGTTACAGGCAGCTGTGAGCTGCCATGTAGGTGCTGGGAATTGAACCTGGATCCTTTGGGAGAGCAGCTGGTGCTCTTAACCACCGAGCCATGTCTCCAGTCCCAAACCTCAGAAGTCTTAGTAAAAAAGGGAAATTAATTTTTGTGCTCTAAAGGGAGTTAAGTGTTGTTAGAAGTTTTTAAAAACAAGTGTCTGTTTGATGTAGACTGGAATCTTTTAATTTGCAGATTAAAAAGGCTCATGCTCTGTTTGTCATCTCATTTGTATTGTCTAATGTGTGAGTTAATAATTTTCTTGGGTATTAAAATATTTTATGAATTCATGCTTTAAAAATTGAAGAATTTGTCTAGTTATATCTTGTCAAATTAGCATATGTAGTAATTATATTAGTTAGCAAAACAACAGATTTTTGTGCAGCCATAGATAAGTCACACGGCTTAGAGTTTATCTCTTTGTTTTATGTTATTCAAAACCAGCAAATTCACTTTGTGTACTATATTGGTAGAGGCTTATTTTGGGTATGCAGGGTGGACAAAGAAGGATAAGTCTGTTCTTTAAACACTTTCTATAATTGTTTAGAAGGAAAAGTGACCATTAAAATAATTAAATCTTTGAAGAACAGACATTGCTAAGTCTTTCCTAGAGAGACAAGACAACCTGGATTGTTAGTAGTTTTGAAGTTCTTCTGAGGCCTAGGCCTAGAAGCTTCCGAGTAACTAGGAACATATAACCCACAGCGAATTGTTATTTGGGAGGATGAATGTCACATGATTCTCAGCACAGTTGCAAAGCCGACTCAGCAGGCTTTGGCTTTGTAATGTGCTTTGTTGTGAACCAGTGCCAGAGACAGCAGTGGGGAGACCAAGGAGGTGGCCACAAAGAAAGCAAAAAGAGCAGCCTGGCAGAAAGAAGAATGAACTGTCAAAGGCAATAAATCACAGGGAGTGCAGGACCAACTGATGACCTGCCACAGCCTTCCCAGTAGGACTGCCTGTGACTGGCCCGAAGCTGTCATATGGAGTGAGCGACCAGTGAATACCCTCTTGATGTAAAGCAAAACAGTCTCCTGCTTGCTCTCTCTTCTTTCTTTATAGATGCCACTGCTTTTGGCATTTGGTCCAGTAGGATTTTGAGAATAAAGTTATGTTTACAGTAAGAATGAATCCTGTATTTAGATAGCAAGCACAATAAGACCATCCCTGATGTTTTAAGGCTGAATGCTTTCTTTTCAGCCAAGTGAGCCTGTGACAGAAACTGCATAGCCTTTAGCCAAAAGAAGTGTTGCACCTAAGACTCAATCACTGTTAAAATATTTATGCCTAAGTAATTGCATAGCAGGCATTTGAAAGTTAGCTTTTGGGTCATTCCTTCTTGAATAAATGTCAAAAAGCTGTCTTTCTTTCATCAGTTAAGCAACATAAATGATGCCAAGGAAAAGACATCCAATGAACTTGATTCCACCAAACAAAAGATTGAGTTTCACACTAAAAACATAAAGGTATTGCAATTTAAGTTAACTTTTTCCCTTTGTTAAGAGACAAATATATTATGAAGGAATATATTTTAGACATACCTGAAAATAAAGCTTCCATTTTAAAGGTATTTTTGAATTTTGAACATTAATTTTTTTTTGTTGATCAAACTGTTTTGGTTAAAGGAACAATTCATTTCTCTGATATAATTATAATATTACAGGCTAAAATGCTTTGAGACTTAATGTCCTGCTTTAGATAAGTATTAAACACATTTTGCATGAGCATATCTGTCTGTAGAGTCAGTTTGGTCACTTTTGGGTGGATCCATTGTTTTTAGTACATCGTGTCTGGCTAATGGGTGAGGCCACAGTTGGCTAAGATTCAAGCAAATAGTTGATTTTATATTCTCTATTAGTTTTAGCTACAATGCTGCAGAATGTGATTCATTGGGGTTTTATAGTGTTGCTGTTGAGACTGAATTTGTAATGGAGGCCATTTGATAGCACAGCTTAGAATTTTACATCTCATTCTTGAAATTTCTATTAGTCTTTGGAATGCCATTGGAGAGTAAATGTCCTTATAGTAAATGTAAAAAGATTTATGGTTTTTCATGTTGCTTAAGTGTTATTAAAATTGTTTTTTTAAAAATTACCTTTTAAAATGACAAGTTAAAGAGAAAACTTCTTTTAAATAACCTTTTGGAATAAACAGTTTTAATAAAATTTATATGCTTGAACACTACAAATTTTCTAATTTTTGAATGAAAACATTCTACTTAGAAAATAAATTCAGTAAAATACTGTAAATGTTTATTTAGCATCATAAGCAAATGGTGATTGCTTTATACTAATGCTTTGAAGGTTTCAATCAAGTATTTGCTCTTTGCATGCTTCTCACCTTTTGCAATTCCTACAGTCTCTTTATGTGGTATTTCTGACAGGAACTTCAGGAGAAGCTGACTGAGGTCCACAAGGAGCTCAGTCATTTACGCACCAAGTGTGCAGACAGAGAGGCCCTGGTAAGCACACTGAAGGTGGAGCTGCAGAGTGTGCTGCACTGCTGGGAGAAGGAGAAGGCGCGGGTGGCCCAGTGTGAGAGCGAGCTGCAGAAACTGTCCCAGGCTTTTCGTAAGGACACTGAGGTATCACCCAGACAGAAGGGGGATAGGAAGGCCTTTCACTGACTGCAGCCCTGTATTTGCATGCACCAGTGACTGGTGTTACTCATATTTGATTTAATTTAAAAAATGTTCTGAGTGTCACACTTTGAAATGCTCTTCACAGCTGCAAAATCACTTCCTCTGTTCCTCTTCCTTGCCCTAATTTGTGGGGAAAAAAAAGAGGTAACCTAGTTCAACCCTTCTGTCACATGGACCGTCAACTTTCTTCCCCTCCTTGGATCTGTCCTATCTCAGACTGCCGTGTTTCTTACTGTCTTGTCAAGGTTGGCCTCTTTGCCAGCAACAACATCATTTTTTATTAGAGTAATTCTATAGTGTGTTGATGGAAAGAATATTTTTTTGTAACCAAATAGGTTTGGACTTGGATCCTGTTTTCTCTGCTCACACAGAGCCTGCTGGGGACAAGCCATGTAGGTTTTGTCACCCCACACCTCAGTTTCCTTAACTGTAAAACGGGAATAACAACTCCATACTGTCTCCTTATTCTTTATAATTATGATATACTAATAAAAACTGAGAAAAAGAAAAGTTTCACAAAATTAAAACTGTAAGTTGGATGCTCTGAATAGTTGTCTATCCATTTATAATTATTAGTAACTTATTAAAGTTATTTCGAGATTTATTTGTTTTTATTTTATGCCTATGGATGCTTTGCCTGCACGTATGTCTGTGCACCTCATGGATGCCTGGTGCCCATAGAGGCCAGAAGAGGATACTGGAGCTCCTGGACCTGGAGTTACAGACATTTGTGAGCCACCATGTGGGTGCTGGGACTTGGACATTGATCCTCAGCAAGAGCAGTCAATGCTCTTCATTGCCAAACTGTCTCTCAAGTCTTATTCATGATTCATTCTTAAAATATCATGACAAAATTTTCATATTCTGTATTAACCAGTTTTGTCTATAATTTTCTTTTAATTCTGGGATATAGAGCTCTTGTAGTTGATAGATTTGTTTATCTAAATTCCTGCATATTGTATTAATTATTTCAACAAATACAAACTCCAATGCCAAGAGAGTAAAAAGAAAACATTCTTTCCACACTCATAGTCTGGGATTTCAATTGTGTCCACATGAAGGGATTGGAGTTGTCCTACACAGCAGATAATGGTTAAAGTAAAGGAAACCAGAAGCCAGACTGCATTGTGACGTCAGTGTCTAGAGTGCTGTGGTTGGGTTCAACATGTGTGAATTGACTTTAGATCTTGTGATGATCCTTTCACACCAAATGGATGACTTCCATCCCTGCTTTGTCACAGCCAGAGCTGAAAGGACTTTGTGACGACACAATGAGTTATCCTTGTGGAGGAGCTTCTGTGAACACAGCTGAGATCTTAGCACAATGATTTTAGTGCCTGAATATTACACTTGTATGATTATACTCAATCAGATTTTTATACGCTTCAAACCACTTAAAAGTGTAGAAGTTATTTTTAACTGCTTTTAAAGAAACAATGAACAGTATGTTTGTAGCAGCAGTTTGTACTTTTTCTTTCTTTTTTTTTTTTTTCTTTGAGATAGGGTTTCTCTCTACAGAGCCCTGGCTGTCCTGGAATTCATTGTGTAGACCTGCTGGCCTCAAAGTCACAGATATCTTCCTGCCTCTGCCTCCTAAGTGCTGGGATAAAAGGCATGCACCACTACACCCAGAAGTTTTTTATTTATTGATCCATTTCTGGTATAATTATATTCATTTACTTTTTACTTTTTATTTTTAGGTTTCTGTATTTGAGAAAATAAGGCAGTATACATGTGAATTACTGTCATTTACTTTGAAATGCTCAGGAAAACAATTGTTGCAATTTCCAATAACAAAACAAAGTCTTTCATATACTATATTTAGTTTTTTTAAAATCTGTTTTAATTTCCATTTTTCCCAATTTTTCTTTTTTCAAGTTTTTTTTTGTTCTCCCGATGTATTAAAACATTTTGAGGGAACTGATTCTTTCTAATAAAATGTACTTTTTGCAGCTTCACAATTACTTCATCTGTTGGGTTTCATGTTTTGAGATGAAGAGGACTGTCTGTCATCTTAGTAACTAAATCCTCCAATTGTGCTCAGGAGGAGTAAGGGTTACACTGCATTCTAGAGCAGAGTAAATATCTCTAGGCCATTCAGCAGGAGATAGTTAGTGATTGTAATGACAATATGCTTTTAAAGGGTTTTTCAAACGTATTTCTAATTGGACAGTTTTGAAAGAGCGTCTTAGTTAGCCTATCCACTTTAAATTGCTCTGTTACTTTGTAATACGTAAACACCCACAGATGCCCAGTGTGCCGAATACAATATAAACCTCTGAGTGGGAAACAAATGAGCCCTTCTTCCATATCTTTCATATCACTGTGTGCTTGGCCTAAGGGGGTCGGGATAGATTTCCTATAAGTGGTGAGTAGAATTGGCTCTCTAGGGGAGGAAGGAAGCTGCATGATTGTAGACAAGTGGACAGATACCGATACAGTGTGCCTTTTAGTAGTGTAGAACAACACTCTTATCTCAGTGCCACTTTATGACTTAACATCTGTTTTATAAATATAAGTAGGAAATTATAAAATTACTCTATTGGCTTCAAATTAAAGATTCTTGTAAAAAAAAATAACCCAGATACCTTGTGTTATGGATTTTAAAACTTAGACCTAAACAGGTGCTCACCTCCCAGCAGTAACAAGCTGGATCACAGACCCTGTCTTCTGGCATCTAATTACAGTTGTGTTTTGAGTACCAGTCTGAGAAGTCTAAGCAGTTTATAGTGGACATTAGTATTTTATCTAATGCTTGGTTCTGAATGATCATAGCTGAAAATAGCTTAAGTATTTTCCTTCTAGATGATGAAAAAATGCTTCATTACTTGTATTGTGTATTTTACTTCCTACAGTATTTATATTCAGGAGTTAATGAGTCTTTTTTTCTTTCAGGAGAAACTAACCTTCCTTCACACCTTGTATCAGCACTTGGTAGCAGGCTGTGTGCTCATAAAGCAACCAGAAGGCATGCTGGATAAATTCTCATGGTCTGAGCTCTGTGCAGTCTTGCAGGAGAATGTTGATGCCCTCATTGCAGACCTCAACAGGGCTAATGAGAAGGTAGCTGTCCTCAGGCACCAGATACCTCCATTAAATTCAGTGACATTTGTCCACATCACAGTATCATTAAGAGAGGCTGACATTCATCTTATTTCAAAAAGAATTTGAATGTTAATAATTCAGTACCATTAATTATGGCTTGTCTACAACTCAGTTTGATGCCATTGCTGTGGGCATGTAAATGTGACTGAAGTCTGTATGAAGTCTCTAAGCTCCACTTTCTGTGCAGGACATGCTAATACTACTAGCCAGTATTAGCCACAGGGACCTAATTAGGAGAAAATAAATTAATCTTACTGATGAAGCAATTCAAAGAACTTAGTCATTTACATTAATAAACCAACTCTTTATGTTAGCATAAGATAGAAACAGGATGTGGTTATTAAAAAACATCATCTTAAAAGTCTTTGCTTAGGAAATATGAAGTATTGTTTTAAAAGTACTTAGAAAATTTAAATTATATTTTGACTTGTTTCTTCAAATGTCACAAACTGAGAAAACAATCCATATTTTAGAATGGGAAATGTATATTTTATAAATAAAATAGTAGACTTTATGGTCACTTTACCATTCTATAAACCTAGGAATTCAGTCTTTTCCAAACAGAAAATAGCCCTGCTTTTGCTGTAGAAAGTTAAGATGTATAGTAGGTCATGTACGTTGCCCTTTAAGGTACCATTACTTACCCTGGGCCTGTTGAATGGATCAGAACTGTGTTTATGACAAACTGTGGTGCAATGTTTAAGTCTCAGGTACAGTGACATTCGCTGGTAAAGGACCAGAAGAGAAGAAACAGTTCTGTGAGTTTAAAAAATATATATTGTACTAATGAAATGGCTCAGCTTTAGGAGTGAGATCTTGTATTGTTGAACATTTTATCTTGAGTGTATTAACAGTACAACCAAAGGCATTGTGAAGTGGGGCTAGGAAATGTGGGACTAAACTGAGGAACAGATGCTGGCTGTAACTGTGAGTCAGTACCATTGGTTAAAACAGACTGATAATTAAATATGTGCTTTGCCTCTCTGAGATGATGTTTTTAATAGACATTCATAGCTTCAAAACATCAACTGACATGCACATGCATTTTTAGAAGAAAACTGGGTGTAATGGTGTGTTATATGTAAAATGTTTGCTCATTTGTAAATCCCATTTAAATAATATTCTTTCTCACTGAAGACATCCCAATATCCTGAGCTTTAGTTCTAGAAATAAGAATAATTTCCCAAGTTATCTCTGTAAAATTGATTACAGAAAAAACTACTTTATTAGAAAGAGAAAAAATAAGAATTCATTGTTTAGGTATGAAAATGATACCAGTCTTTTTTTTTCTAAACTGTCTGATTTGCCCCCCCCCATAATTTATGGTTCTTACTTTATTAACATCTTTAACTTAAAATATTTATATGTAAATATTATATGTAGTGGAGAATATAGGTGTTTTTTTGATCCACAGATGTGATGCCATGTCTCAATCTGTATTTCTTTTCCATTTATAGATAAGTCATCTGGAATATATTTGTAAAAACAAGTCTGATACAATGAGAGAGCTTCAACAGACCCAGGAAGACACCTTCAACAAAGTGGCAGAGCAGATCAAGGCCCAAGAGAGCTGTTGGCACAAACAGAAGAAGGAGCTGGAATTCCAGTATTCTGAACTTCTCCTGGAGGTGCAGAGGAGGGCACAGGTATGCTACTCTACGGAAAGCTGGATAATATATGGGAGGAGCCAGCTGAATCTGACTGAAACACTCTTTGAAATTTGCAAAGAATTAATAAAAGTATTATAAAAAATAGCTGTTCTGTTTAACCATTTCCATCCCCCCCTCACCGCCTTTTAGACAGAGTCTCATTATGTAGCCTTGGTCAGCCTGAAATTCAGAGATCTGTTTACCTCTGCCTCCCATGTGCTGGGATTAAAGGTGTGCACCACCATGCTTCAAATGTTTTCTTTTTGTATCATTTCTAACCTTTTTGAAGATCTCATAACCTGTTTATGTTCATGCAAACACTCATTAATCATTATGCTACTTCTTATAGGCAGGGATGATAGATAGTTAACAATATACAAATGGCAATAATTCGTATGGAGAAAATATGTTTAACTACCTAAATCTTAATGTTCCCAATTAAACCTAGCATAGAAGATAAAATATATGTCACAGTCATTTTGCAGTAGGACCTGAAACTATAATTCTAGTTGTCATATAACGTTAGCTATGTTGCCTGTTTCATTGATATAACAAATACCTTGTCTGTTTCTGTTTGTGTCACAAGGATCGTCTTTACTTGAGTATGAAGATAATTTTTTTTTGTTTAAAACCCTAATCTTTTCAGTTAAATGATGAAATCTTTTATTAATTTTTCAATAAAGCATTAGGAGGTCTGGTAACATATTGCAGTGTAAATATTCTTTTATGCAGTTAAGTCCATTTTGGGGGCTTCATTCAGTTGAACTATCACTTAAACTCATATGTGGTTAAAATGTGTTATACTGACTTAGAGGTCGAATGGTGGTAGGAGGTAGCTTGTTGGGGTGTCCCTAGGAAGATGTCCGGGCCCCACTCATTCTCTCTGCTTCTGCCCTCTTCCTGCTGCATATCATGGAGTTGTTGTTCATTAGTGACAGAGCCAAAGGATCACAAGCCAGAGTAAAGCTGTCCTGCCTTATACTTCCTCAGCGATGGTGTACTTGATATTTTCAAACTAAAGTAAAAGGTCCGGTTCAGTGTAGGGTGCTTACAATTGTATAGTTTGATTCCTCCCACCCCTCACAGACAGACTGTCTTTATGTATCACAGATTCACAATCTCCCTGCATCAGCCTTCCTAGCGCTGGTATTATAAGTGTGTGCCTCTCAGCATGGCCAATTTGGTGTTTTGGTTTATGTAAACACTCACAATTTTACTCTACCAAGGCTTCAAGCATTTCCATTGTTAGAATATTCTGCACCCTCTGCCAGTCAATTTTCACTTTTCATGGGCAGTTATTGTTCTCCTGTTCCTCATTACTTATCAGTGGCAAGGTTTTGAATTTTTTATAAATGGAATCAATCAGTATTTATTCATTGGGAGTTGACTTATTTCATGCAATGTTGATATCAAATATAATATTAGTTATGTTGCTATCTATCAGTAGTTTGTTATTTTTATGATTTAATAGTATTCCACTTCATAGCCACCTCATAGTTTGATTGATGGGTAGGTGGATATTCAGTTTATTTCCAGTTTGGGGCTCTTATAAATGAGCTTTATGTAAAAACTATTGTACAAGTGTTTTGTGAATGTATGGTTTCAGTTTTCTTGGCTACCTACAAAGAGTGCAGTTGTCAGGATATTCTTAGTTGTATGAAGACGCTGTATGAGGATTTTTCCAAAATAGAAATACCACAGAAAAAACCATTTTTTTCTGTTTTGGTTCTTTGTTTTTGTTATAATAATCTTCCATTATCCCAAGGCAGTGAAGATAATAAGCCCTTATTATTATTTTCTAGAAATTTCATGGTTTTAGTTTTTAAGTCTGTATGGTCAGTCATAATTAACACCTGTGTGCTGCCCTTGCCATAGTGACATGCAATGCACCGGTGAGGTATGCAGACATTCAGGTCACACCTTGGCCATGATGCCATGCAATGCACCAGTGAGGTATGCAGACATCCAGGCCACACCTTGGCCATGATGCCATGCAATGCACCAGTGAGGTATGCAGACATCCAGGCCACACCTTGGCCATGATGCCATGCAATGCACCAGGTATGCAGACATCCAGGCCACACCTTTCACTTAAGTCACACCTCCATGTCTTATGCATATCAGAAGTTAATTACTTTTCATTCTGGTGTGTGATTCCATTTTGTGACTATACAGTTTTCTTATCTCTGGATACTTGCTAATGGGCCTTTGGTTCCTTATTTTTTAACAGTTGTGGTTAATATTCATGAAAATGTTTTTTATGTAATCCTAAGGTTTCATTTCTCTTGTATAAATATGTGGGAGTCTGATGTCTGGGTTCTAGGCTAAGTATATATTAAAGAAAATATTAGATGTTTTCCAAAGTGGTTATATAATCTCTTTTTAAATTCTTCTTAGCAGTTTAACAGAGTTGTATTAGATGTGCCTCTGTACAGGTCGTTTCATTCTTTTTTTTTCAAACTTTAGTCATCCTAATTGGTATGTAGTTATATGACATTTAGTTCTAAATTAAAATTAAATCAAGTTTAGTGTTCCCTGGTGAGTAATAAAGTTGAGTCCTTATTTAAATGTTTATTTGTCATTTATATATTTTCTTTGGTGAATTATCTGTTCATATTTTTTGTTATTATTTGTTCATGTGATACAGGCCTTGCTGTATAGCTGTGGCTGGCTTTGAACTCATGGAAGTTTTCTTATCTTAGGATTGCAGGCATGTGCTACTACACCAGGCTAATGGATCATTAAAATTCCTCAAATAGGAACAGTTTGAGCTGCTTTCCTTTCCTC
>PVIU01032042.1:0-14026 GCA_004026605.1 Ondatra zibethicus
ATGTGAATGTGGGTCTCTGTCTCTATCTCCATCCATCGGATGAAATTTCTATAATGGTAATCAAGATAATCATCAATGTGACTATGGTACAAGGCTAGTTCTGGCACCCTCTCCTCTGCTGCCTGAATACCTAGCTGGGGACATGCCCGTGGACACCTGGGATCCCCAGGGCCAAGTATCTTGTCAACCCTAAAATGATGGGGGTGGGCCTTGGACTTCCAACAGGGCAGGGCACCATGCCCTCTTTCAAGGAAGAAGGGGGAGGGAGGAGGGGTGGGGGGGTAGTGGGAAGGGACTGGGAGAAGGGGAAGAAAGGTAAAAATTTTATTTCTTTAATTATGTTCTTGAATGGAAAAAATAAAACAAAACAATGTATGGAAAAAAAATCTTAAAATTTTTGTTTTTTTCCTCTACTGCTATCTTATTAATAAAGAAATTATTTTGAATGTTTTAAAAAATGCAAGGAACCACTAGTGAAAATTAAACAAGATGAAAAAATTCAGAACAAAAACACTCAAAGGTAAAGAAAACAGCCATTAAGAGGCCAAAGGAAGAACAAAAAACAAAAACAAAAACAACAAATGAAAAAAGAGTTAAGGCAGAAGAAAATACTTAAGTTGGCTTAGGTTGAAATTCCCATGTTCTGAATGAAATATTCCCCTGATCCATTACATCTGTGTGATGTGTGTGTCTAAGTATTTGTGTGTGTGTGTTTGTGTGTGTGTGTGTATGTGTGCATGGAGGGGGTGTGCAAATGACTTTACATGTGTATGAGGGCCCACTAGTGAAGCCCAGTGTTTTTTTTGGGTCATCTCGGATGGTCAACTGAACCCATGGCTAACTGTTCTATCTAGTCTAGCTTGTTCTGATTGCACTGGAGGTCCTTTCTCTCCACTTCTCCAGTAATGGGACTACAGCGAGGCCTCAGTGCTCAACTAGCATTGAAATGTGTTGTCAGACCATATTCTAGTATGTTTTAGAGAACTCTAAATAATAATTACAAAGATGTGGAAACTTATACAAATGGACTGAATGGACTTATTACATACTGACAAAAATTTAAAAATGGTAAAAGCAAAAATGATACCAAGTATCTAAAACTAAATCATTTTAAGCAACAAAAAGGCATTGAATCATATGGAATAATTTTTCAAAAACCTTTTAAAATTATGTAATCTGCTATTTATCTATCATATACCTATTTTTAAATGGACTAAAATGTCTAATGACATATTCAATTATTAAATGAAATTTCAAATGATAAACACCATACAATAATGCCTTTAAACATAATCTTAAAGATAAAGAAAGAAAGAAAGAAGAAAGCTAATTAACAAAGGAGCTTTTGAAAGAGTAATAGCATTTCATACAGAAACAGAAGAAGCCAATGAAGGTGCATTGTGACCAATGAACAAAAACCACAAGTGGTGTGCACTTGAATAATGATATATTATAAATAATTTTAAATACAATAGAAGAGCCAGACAGTCTCAGTCTTATATTGATTAGATTATATATTTGTATACTGAATTAAGTAAAAGTAATAAAATTACTCATATGCCTTGCCCTAGCTCTATTTTTATTGTATTGTTCACTAGAAAAAAATATTAAACTCATGAGATTTGTTGCCACTGTTTAATTATCTTAGACCTTGAAGCTACACGCTAACTCATATATGTTGACCAAAAAAGTGAAAGTATTTTTCTTCACTGGATCAAATAATTCTAAGTATATGTGACATTTTGATCACTAAACAACTTTGTATCTAATGCAGAAAGTATATACTGACATTCATTACACGTGTGTCCTAATTTTGCAGGTGCTTCCTGAATCAGCCAATGGAAATTACTTAGTCTCTTGTTAGTTAATGATCTTAATAAATATTGGTGTATTATGTTTCCCTTACCTACAAGTTTACCATTTAAAATCAAACTTTCCAAGGAAGATTCTGGGCTTTCTGAAAAATTCTTTTGCTCATTTTAATGAGTAAATAACCAGTGCCTTTCATTATTTAGTTGATTTGGAAACATAATATCCAAGATATGTAATCTCATCCACCTCTCTTGATTGCTACAAAATTATCTATAATATGTGTTAGTCGTATTTAAACCAAAAGGTTAGTTTTCAATATGACAGCACAATCAGTTGTTGATTACAGTGCCTGAGATATGAAAGCTATTTGTGAAATGGTTGCTTTTATTATCATTTATTTGATTTTCAGTCTTGAACATGGCATTCTAAAATTTTTAGGTGTTATGTCTAGACTATTTCAAATACAAAAATAAACATATTGACAAAATCTTTTTTGAAAGAACAGTGTATGGCAGGTCTAGAATATCAGTTATAACAATAGAAAGAAAAAATGAAAAGAAGGAATTGCAAGAAATAATTAGCAATTTGCAGAACCACTGGGTAACAAAGTAACATGTAGTTAATTGAGAACCATTTCTGAAGATTGCACATTTTTCTCTAAGTAAATTGAAGGAATTCCAAGTTACTGCGGTGAAATCCAAAAATTTTTTCTTTATGTGGGAACATATAAGGAGTTTGATTGCTTTGGCGATCACTCACAATGACTCTGGCATTTCAAGTTTTTAATGTGTGATCTCAGAACTATGTATGGTTAAGGAACTTAGGACCTCAGTAATCAGAATGAAGAGAACTCAAGATGGAAGAGAGTGTAGAAGTTCAGACTCAACAACACATCATTGGCTGGAACTGTTACTTTCAGTTAAAGTACTCCTTGGTTTTGTTTGCTGTTATTTCTAGAGTCTGAAAGGGCTAATGTATATGTTTTATGATTAATATAGTAATCCTATTTATATAAAAACAACAAATAGGGCTAAGCCATAAGTTGAAAATATCAGAGAATTAAAGTCTATTATCATTGGTCCATTAGCCACAACAGAGGAAAGATAGCTGAGTAAACATTTCGTACTTTAAAATATTTACCTTCCTATGTTTAACATTTTCAGGCTGTAAATATAGATGTACTGTGCTTAGTTATATAAACATCAAATCTATTTTAATAAGGTATTTATGTATAATCATTTTACTGGCTTATTCTATGATTTCCTCATCTTAATAGTATAGTACAACAATGTTATTTTGTTCCTGTTTTAAAAATCAGAAGGTTTGTGTCATACATTTTGAGGTTAACTATGTTAACCATTAGGTTGAAAATTTATCTACTCCTTCTCTGACTGAATATTAAGAATGTGATTTTCTATTAGAGCAATAGAAATGGGAAAACACTAGTATTAATGAAATAAAATTATTTTCAGGCATATTTGATAAGATTATCCTCTTCACATGACTTGTTTATCTTCAATTGATTTTAATCCTTATTAAATCTAAAAATTAATGTCCTTTGTACTCAGCAGCAATATTTATCTACTTTCGAGGAGCATATGCCAGAAATATTGCCTGTTCTCCTGATCTGTAATCACAGTCTTCAAACCCTACTCGATAAGGAATTAACCCTAATCCACTCCCTTTTGAATTCTCAGAGAGAGTCTGGTACTATGATTACTCCTGGTACAGCCAGGATAAAAATATTTCTATGAATATTATTGTTTTAGGATCAAAACTACAATCTGGAGTAGAATTCAATATTTAAACATTATAATGGAAAAATTAATAACAGAGTTTACATGAAATATATTTTATTTTGTTTGTTGTTATTTACTAATTATATATAAGCTTATTTCAGCAATGTTTTAGTATTTGTACCCATTATTTATTTTTGAAAAAAAATGAAACATACATAGCTTGTTGCTCTGATAGAGAGAGAAAATCCATACTATATCAATTTGGTGTGTTTTCTTTTTGTTTAGAAATCACAACATGAACAAATCCTGAGGACATTAGAAGGTCATAGCCAGGCAAAGGCACATAGGCTAGAATTTTCTTCAGAGTTTGATACCTAGGGTGGAGGTCAGATCTGTGCAAGGATATATATACTCTGAGTTTGTTCTGGAGGAGCTGTTACCCAGGGAAGATAGCCAGAGCTGAAACATCATAGAAGAACACAAACCATAAGTTCCAAAATTCAGTGATGTCTCCTTTGACTCAAGCAAACTATATAATATGTCCAGGCTGGTGGAAGCTTACAATAGATGTAAGCGTTAGAAAGATAGGATCAGACCAGAGCTGACTAAATGTAGGACATCCAGAGGTGGGAAAGCCACATCAATAGGCTACTGGTGGGAGAACCTGACAGGAAAGTACTAACCAGTTTATTAGCATAATAGCACCTTATACATTTGACTATGAGCTCAGATATCAGTGGATTACTAAAAAAATTCTGTGGATAGAATCTGCAAACTTCAGTACCAGTCTCACAGACAAATGCAATATATCAATAATCCAATAGTCACGTCCACTACCAAAACTGTATACATCTCCCAGAAAGAAGAAAAGTACAAAGCACAAAAGGAAAAGTCTTTTCCCACAAAGCCCTCCAGATTCACAAGTCTGAGCCTGGAAACAAAAGCAGTGACAAACCACATCAACATGCCCCCCCATAGTAATGATTTCTAAGAGAGTCACCTATGATTTAACGTTACAGTTGTTCAGACACTCTTCTATGATATGTTTGTTGCAGTGAGAGAAATACTACCTGTAAACAGTTACTTTGGTGATCAGTATGGTTAATATTGGCATTGTATTGCATTTGCACATATTGACTAAAACTGTATTTCTGTCTTATAAACTATTACAAGGCTACACACACACACACACACACACACACACACACACACACTATTTCTAGATTTACCTTTTAAGCCAAATACATTTTTAAAACTAGATTTGCCTCTTAAACCCTAAGAGATTTGTAAAAGCAAAATTCACTCCAAATGTTTGAACTAAGTTTACCTAGGACGATCCCTTAACTGAAAATCAAACACAGGCTCTTCTCAAATATTTATGATATTTGAAGACATTTTAATTTGATTTAACCTGGCATCTAGAAAGAAATCCTGAAGTTTCTGTGTGAACAGCTTATCTTAAACTCGGACAGATTATAAAGGGTAAAAGCCACCGTTTAGCATCTGAACATTGACAGTCTTGCAACATATCAAAATGCAGGTACTCAACCAGATCTTGGAAATGGTGCATTAGTTACTTTGGCTGTTACTGTTTCATAGTACTGGACAAAAGAATCAAAGGACAAAAAAAAAAATTCCTTCCAGTTTACAGCTCAAATTGAGACAGTTCATGATTGATGGGAAAAGTATGGCAGTAGGAGTGTCTGTTAATCACACTGCATATATAATCAAAACCAGAAAAGATGAAGGTTTGTGCTCAGATTTCTCTCCTACATTGTGCAGGACTCCAGCTCTTGACATTTTCAACCTACAGTTAAGGTGGATATTCTCACCTCACTTAAAGTAATCTCGATAATACCACACAAGAACGCTTACAGAATAACTTAATATAGACAATCTCACAGGCACACCCTAGGTTGTCAACTTATATGTCAACTTAACCCAAGATAGAGAAATCTGAAAGACAGAACCTAAAATAAGAAAAGCCTCCAAAAGATCTAGTTAGGTGTTTTCTTAAATAATAACTGATTCAGGAAGGCCCAGCCCACTGTGGTTGAGATTGGTTGTTCTGGGTTATATAAGAAAGCAGACTTAGGAAGGGATGAGGAGCAAGGCAGTAAGCAAACCCCCATGCTCTCTGCATCAACTTCTGCCTCCAGTTTTCTGCTGTGTTTGAGTTCCTATTCTGATATGCTTCAGTGAAGGACTACAATGTGGAAGGGTATATAAAGTGTCCTGTGTTATGTGAGATGTTCAAAGGAGAGTCACTCCATAATGTACTTCTAGGCTTTCTTACAGCATAGAGGAACAGTCTGTGAACTCAACCTTGAACCTCCATTCAGAATCATATTTATCAATTGTACATAAAGATTGTGTTTGGGGTTCAACAAGTTCCTCATACCAAAACCCCTTTGATCTGTTCTATATGTTCTCTGAAGAAAATCATCACAACCCCATAATGTTTAGGCCCTATTGAGTATTGTTTGCAGCACCCAATAATCCAATATACTTCAAGTGTGCCTGAAGATTAAAGTCATGCAAGGGATGGAAAACCCCCTCAGAAAAGAACTCTTTAAATCATAAAAAAGATCAATCACTGTTCTCTACTATAATTTCCTCCAAATCTAGCACCTCCAACAAACACACTTACATTGATGGTTATCCTAAATACAGTGAGGAAACAGCTAATACATTCTAAATTTTATCCTCTATACAATGACTTTTACATTCTCACTACAAGTGGAAGGCAAATAAACCCTTTCTTACCCAACATGCTTTTGGTCACAGTATTTCCTCACTGTGATAGTATCTTTAGCTAGGACACACCTCAGTCTTAACCTCCTAGGTAATGATTAATCTTGTCATATTGATACTCTCAGTCACGGTTATTAGTCATAAGTATCCTAAAAGAGGGCACCGCTAACTCTATCTTCATGAAAGGAGTTTTATAGAAGTCCTTCTATCCTCAAAGTGTTTATTTTCTCTAGAGTAGTCAGTGAGGAAACCTGGAAGCTACTAGTGGCTTGAGGACTGGAGCTCTAACATGCAATCCTGTTGAAGTGCAAAAGCAGACTCCAAAATACATGTTTTTCCAGAAAAGAAAAGTGAAAACATTGATGACTCAGGGAGCATAAACATATATCTTCATTAATCAATGACGTTAAAGTTTAGGAATTCTCTCTAAATAAAATGATGCTTTTAAAGAAAAGAAAAAAGAATGAAGGAAGGAAGAAAAGAAGAAGGGACGAAGGAAGGAAGAATAAAGGAAGAAGGAATAAAGGAAGAATGAAAGAAGGAAGGAAGAAAGGAAGGAAGGAAAGAAGAAAAGAAGGAAGGAAAGATCATGCAAGGAAGTCAGTTTGACACAGCAGGAAAACAGACCACCGAAGAAATGATCAGTTAAACAAATTGCATAAATTCTCAAGAATGAATTCAATGTATTATGTAAGAGAACATACTTTAACAGCAAGAGTAAAACAAATCAATGGAACAACTGAATTATGGCCAATACAGAGGACTTTAAAAAAAAATAAAAGATTGAATTGGAAAAAACCAAAATTTTGAATTTTGAACAAAAAGTATTTTGACAGAGGTTTCTATCACCCAGTCCTGCAGGCGTTTAGTTCCAAAGAAACACACAGAGGTCTACATTAATTATAAACTGGTTGGTCTATTAGCTCATGCTTCTTATTAACTCTTATACATTAACCCATAATTCTTGTCTGTGTTAGCACACGGTTTGGTTCCTTTTATCAGTGAGTCATTCTTATCTTGCTTCCTCTATGTCTGGGTGACAACTGCAGACTGAGCCTTTCCTCTTCCCCGAATTCTCCTGTTTGGGCCACCCCACTTATGCTTCCGGCCTAGCTACTAGCCAATCAGCGTTTTATTAAACCAGTACAAGTCACAAATCTTTACAAGGCACAGCAAAAGTAGATACATAAAAAATAATCAGTTTTATAATTATTGAAGCATATTATATTTTACTGGTGTGAGAGTGATATAATTCTAATGGTTAACTTGAGAGAATATTGATAAATAAATATGAATTATTTTTAAATGATAATATTAGAGAAAAGCCACATTACCTTAAATAAGCAAGATAATTAAAATATATTTAAAATGTAGAAAAAAAAGGATCAAAACACCCAAAGGTAAATTAATATGTCTTATAATCAGAAGTATGGACACAACAAAAGATTCAAGAAAATAAATAAAACCTCAGAAAAAGAAAATGAAAGAAGAGACAAACCCAACAAAAGCAGTTGATAATTTACCAAATGTAGGAAAACACGCACACTCATACACAAGGATATAGACACACATATGCACACATGGACACACATGGACACACATGCACAATCACCTGCCATTGTATATACATGCACACACATACATACACATGCATGCACTCATAAAATACACACATATGCACACACACATTCAAACCTTTACACAAGAACGCACAGAGACACATATACAATTGCACATGCACACACACACATATACATACATTGATAAAAAGGTTTTCTTCCTCAGCACGACCATTAACATCTACTAACCACAAGCATAACAATAGCATAACTAATGCTTGACTCTCAGATAACTGTATTCACTATTTTGCTGTCTTTCCTCCATTGAGACCAAAAAGATAAAAAACATTAATACATGCCACATAAACTGGAAAGAAAAAAAGAAATATTTGTACGTATTTTGACATGACAGAATTTCACAGTAGTCTGAGGTGGCAAATAAGCCAAGTGGATCTATAATTAAATATTTTCTTCATATTAGTATGTAAATAATACTAATGAAATACTGACCAATGATGTAATTTGTATAAATCTGATTTTATTATGTTAGCTGAATGAAGCTTGTTATAGTACACCTAGACCTTTCTGAAGACCATGAAATTTTTATAAAAGAGATTTACAAGAGACAAAATAAAGTACTAGTTGTGTGGTCTGGTAACTGCTTGTGAGTATGAGTTGTTTTTTTTTTTTATCAGAAGGACAAATATTTTCTAAGGTTAGGGTCTGGTAACTGCTTGTGAGTATGAGTTGTTTTTTTTTATCAGAAGGACAAATATTTTCTAAGGTTAATTAATATGACTATTACAAAACTATAACTAAAATAACTAAGACATGTGCTCTAACTGGATGGGTGTTTGACATGTGTTTAAGTATCAAAGAATATTTATTATTATCAAAGCACTATATAAAATGAAAAAATAAAATCTTAAGGTATACATATATCATGATTTTAATTTAACTGAGATACCCAGAATAAACTAATCGACAAACTTAAAGCAGATTAGTAGCTTCCCAAGGGTGTTGTTATGAGACATCCTTTTGAGCTGATGAAAATCTTATGATGAAGACTATATAGATAACAAATACAACCCCCCCTAAAAAAAACATTAAATACCACAATTTAAAGGAGGTTTATGGTATGTCAATTATCTGTTTATAATGATGTCACCTAAAAACAAAACACTCTCTAATGCATTGCTTTAAATAAAATATAAACTTTCTAAAATAGACAAAGTTATATCTGTATAAATTATTTCTCTGAGCAAAATGTTTATATATTTTTAAACATATCTCTGCATATCTCTATTTCTTTGGAAATTTCCTTGTATCTAGGATGTGTCAGAAAAGCAGTTAATTTTTCATTATTTGAAAAGAATAATAGACATTTTTGGCAAAATATATTTTTTGTATTATAACAAGGAGTAAAAAATGACCCAGTTATTGCTAAGTCCTGGGGCTACATTTTTCCCCTTTATATTTCAATAGGCTAGAAAGTAAGATCCCCTCCAAGCTGTACATAATGAAGTTTATTTGCATAAATTATACTCAAAATGGACATGTTATTAGGCACATTTAATTTTCTCTTCAGAAAGCACTATGAATTTTGTAAAAATGTATTGATCATGTGTCTCACCATTATTCATTACTGTTTCCATAACTAAGATGGAGTGATTTTTATGTCATGACTTCCTTTACTGGAAGGATTTTCACCATTTCTTTGCCTGCCTGATCAGTTTAATTGATTACTTAATCAAATTAATGTTAAAACACTAAAACTTTTTAAACATGAACATGGACAGGAAATTATAAAGCCCTCTGGTTGTTTTTATTTTGTTGTTAACTGTGTGTTCTTGAGCTGCACGATCCTGCAACAACAGAGTATAGAATTCGGGGTGGGGTGGAAACCCAGTGCAGTGGAAGCTCCCTGGAATCTCTGAGAGTGAGCCTAATTTCTGAGAGTTATCATAGTGAAGACTCCTAGGAATGGGTTTAGGAGTCTGAAGACTGTCAGGCTTCCAGTAGAGGAACTGGGACACCAAACAAGGTACAAACCTCGACCTACAAATTTGTACTGCCTGCAAAACGTGATAGGGAAAAGGTGGCACAGAACTTGTGGGAATGGCCAACCAATGACTGATTCAACTTAAGACCCATGCCAGGAGAGGGAGCTCACACCTGATATTAGAATTCCTAAAACCAGAGAACAGATAGCCCAGAGACCTAGGAACATGATTGGGAAAAAAAATTAGTGTAATAATTCCTAAAGATATTGTGCTATATTTGTAGATGGGAACCTAACATAGTCATCATATGATAGGAGAAATTGATAGGAGCAGATGAAGAGACCCAGTCATCAAACATTAGGTAGAGCTGGGGAATGCTGAAGAAGACAGGGTGAGGGGTGGGGGTAGGTCAAGGACACCAGGAGAACAAGGCCCATGGAATGAATCAACCAGAGCTCATAAGGGCTCTCAAAGACTGACAGAACAATTACCAGCCTGTACGAGTCTGAGCTAGGTCCTCTGCATATATATTATGGTTGTGTAATTTGGTATTCTGTGGGACTCCTATCAATGGGGGTGGTGACTATCTCTAACTCTTTTGTCTGCTTCTGCTACCCTTTTCCTTCTATCAGATTGCCTCATAAAGCCTTGATATGAGGTATGAGCTAGTTTTAGTATAACTTGTTATGACTTGTTTGGTTGATATCTCCATGAGGCCCACTATTTTGAAGGGAAACAGAGGAGGGAGGAGGAGTATATCTTGTGGGAAAGGTGATGGAAGAGAACCGAGAAGAGAGGAGGGAGAGAAAATCATGGTTGGGGTATAATATGTAAATGGAGAATAAATAAAGAGATGATAGACACAAAGAAGTAAGTAGATGATAGATAGATAGATAGATAGATAGATAGATAGATAGATAGATAGATAGATGAATAAATAAATAAAAGAATTCAGATCTGAGAGGGATATGTTCTCCTAACTCTGCCTGCATTGTAACATTCTTCCTTTCAAGATAAAAAATTTTATTATCGTGGGAGGATAAAATATGATCAAAAAACACTGAATAAAAATTAGTTTAAAAGGGAGTGGAACAATGTAATGGAGATGTTTCCCCAGTTAAAATTACCTTTTAGTAGACATGTCTAAGTTTGCATCAAGTTGACAAATTCAAAATAGCATAACTGTTCCCATGTCAATTTGATACACAAATGTCTTTCATTAAATTGTAAACCATAACCTTTCTTTTTGCTTCATTCTCCAAATCTCAAATTAACATCTTAATATAACAAGATTTGTTACAGCATAGAGTTTCTCCGTCTTTATATTTTCACTGCTTTAAAAGATCAAAATATATTTTCATGCCACAGTATTGTAGACAAGTCTGGAGAACATTTATTTTCACTGATGATTCATATTGGAGGGCCCAGAAAACTAAAGAGCTGCCAATTGCAGGGAGTTGGTCCTTAGACTTGTAAAAATGCAGGTTAATGAAGCCATCAGAAGCACTTCAGGAAGAAGCAACTCCCCAGGGTATTTGCTTCAGTTACTGCCTCCTGCATTCTGCTTTTGAGTGCCTGTCTTGACTTTCCTTCATGTTGGACTGCATTACCTTATATGAGTGCTTCATTAAAATGATGCAAAATGTGGTAAACTAAGATAAAAATAAAAGTAAAAATAACAGTTGGCTGTTTGGAAAGTGTTCATTTGACATTGGATTACTATCGATGACTTTGTTGGTGTTAAGAGAGAGCTCAGTGACTAATAAATTTCCTGATCTACATTGGAGTTGTTATGCACATCTCATTGGAATAATACATTGTTGACATTTCATAGGTGTGTTGTTTTGTCATCATATTTAGAAGACACTATCTCACAGCCTGTGTCTTGATCTGTCAGCTCTTCAATTCATTCCACACTGTCTTCCATGATGTTCCCTGAGCCTTATTTTAGACATGGTATACTAGAATTATCAGGTAGTGTTAGGCACTCCACAGTCTGTAGTTTTCTGCATTTTCTGGATCTCTGTAGTAGTCCCCACTGACTACAATATGAATTTTCTTTGGTGATCAGCAAGAGCTGCAAACAGCTGTGGTTATAATCTTTCCACAGCTTGAAAGAAAAATTCAACTGGTGAAAATGTCATACAACCTGGGCACAAAATTTGGAGGAACTGAGCTGGAACCAACCTGAAAGACTTCTCCATTAAAACCCCCATTAAGATTATGTAAAGGTGCCAAGAAAGTAAATCAGTCACTACTCTGACCTACAAACCACAACAAAGACGAACATGGCAAGATATCTTCAGTGGTGCCACAGGAGTACTTTTAGCAACAGTTATCTAGTTGGTCTAAAGATCATCTCCATAGGAGTGAATTCATGCCTGGGACTACAAACCTAGCAAGCTCCCTGTGGCTGTTGAGGAAATGGAAGCAACAGAAAATCCTACTACCTTCACTTTCCAAAATTAATGAAATTACGAACAATATTCTAAACTGATGAACTTTGGTGATAAGAACTCAATCTGTATCCAAAACTGCAAAATTGGACAATACATTTAATCATATCATTTCAACGTGGATATAATTCACTAAATCATCTCATACATAAGTTTAATATATGTCCCTGATAGAATATAAGTATAAATAGGGAAAATACTTGTCAAGCCTAAGGTAATTTTGATGATGAAAAGAAGATAAAACACCACTTCTGGGACTAGAAATATAAGTCCTCATTAAGGAGTAAATTCTGCTCTTTCTGAGTTACCAGTTCACTTAATAGAACCATGTCAGTGGCTCACAGGCAATTGTTACTCCCATTATAAGTGACTTGATGTCTTCTTCTAGTCTTCTTGAGCACCTGAACTCATGTGTACTACCCACCACACAAGACAGTTGAATGTAGACATAATTTAAATATTAAAAATCTTTAAAAAATAACAGAAGCTCCTATTTATTCATTGTAATTACTCTTTTTATTTTAAAATTTTAGAGCAATTTTGTAAATTAATACACATTAAAATTATTGCATGTAATTATAAGGTTATTCCATTTTTAGAAAATCAGTTTTATTCAATGAACTAACCACATTTTAAAGAAATTGATTTTGCTTTAGGGAATTAGGATAACAATTTTGTTTTTGAAAGCCAACACTTATTGGAAATGTTTGCATAAGTTCTTTTATCTATTTCTAAATATTTTTATATTTTATTTTTTTAAGTTTTACATACAAACTATAGTTCTCCCTCCTTCCTCTCCTCATGTCCCCCCCAAACCAAACCCCAACCCACTCCTATCCAGTCCTCAGAAAGGGTACAGTCTCTCATTAGGAGTCAACAAATTCTGGTACATTAAGCTGAGGCAGGACCAGGCCCCTCCCTCTGTGTCAAGGCTGAGCAAGGCATCCTACCATATGGAATAGGATCTAAAAAGCCAGCTCTTGCACCAGGTATAAATCCTGGTCCCACAGCCTGGGTCCCACAAACACTAGGCTATGCAACTGTTGCCCACATGCAGAGGGTCTGGTTCGGGCCTGTTGTATTGAGGGGCTTGGGCTGCGTTCCCAGTGCCTGGTTCCCGGCGCAGGGCTCCTTGTGCTACCCGGCTCCCGGTGTGTACCCGAAATAATTACATGGAAACTGTATTCATTGAAATACTGCCTGGCCCATTAACTCTAGCCTCTTATTGGCTAATTTTCACATATTTGTTTAACCCATTTCTAATAATCTGTGTGTCACCACGAGTCGTGGCTTACCCGGAATGATTCAGCGTGTGTGACCTGGCGGGCTTCATGGCGGGCGGCTCTCTCTGGCTCTGTCCCCTTCCCAGCATTCTCTTCTCTTTATCCTGTCTATCTAAGTCCTGCCCTATCAGAAGGCCAAGGCAGATTCTTTATTAACCAATAAAAGCAACCCAAATACAGAAGGACCCTCCTACACCATTTCCCCTTTTTCTGTTTAAACCAAAAAGGCTTTAACTTTAACATAGTAAAATTATATAACAAAATTTATCAAGCAAGAATTACAGTTACAACCTATTTTATCTTTTATCATAACAATGGAAAACTATCACTATAACTATCCATTCTTCAACTCCATCAAAGACTCCAGAAGGATAAAATATTACCTAAGTAAACAAGAAATAAGCAACTTCCAAACTCTAG
>PVIU01032043.1:0-14050 GCA_004026605.1 Ondatra zibethicus
GCAACTTAACAGGGCTTGTCCCAAGCTCCCGGGATGCAAAGAAACCATCAGATACCTTGGGCAGACATCAGAATTTCCATGAGGCAGATGTGGCCCGGTGCCTGCTGGGATTTAGCTGGAAAGCAGAATAACTTTGCATAGTGATTATGGGAAGCTGTAAAGAGTCAACTGTACAGTGTGGCGCAAATATTAGCTCTTTGCCTCTTCTGCTCTCGCTTCCCCTTGACCATGTGGCTGGAGCCCTTCATCTGAGGAGGTCTAAGCATCTGGGGATAGCTGACATCTGCCAGAGGGGCATTGAGAATCTCTGCACATTAACTCTCTCTGGCTCTCTCTGAACCACTTCTGATACCCTTGTTTGGAGGCAGAGAATCCAGTCCAGGCAGAGAGACAGAGGCAGTGTCGAAGTCAGCCCATCCTTAGGATGATAGACTCACTGAGGGTCTCCTTTCTGGAAAAGTACCCTCCTGCCCCCTACAGCCCTGAAGCCTTTGAGAAGCTGAAAGTCAGAGGGACACGAGGCCTCATCCCCACTGTGGGGACAGCCCGCTCCCAGCAAGGCTTCCATATGGCTTAACACTTTGAGATTTCTTTCACGTCTCAAGGGAAGGCTGTTCTTCCTACAGGTTTCCCGGTGCGTGTCTCCTCTCATCCATAAAAGATTGGGTTTACTCACTGTGGAAAGCTGAAAGTGAAAAACAGGTGCAGCTATATAATATTTCTCTTTAATTACTGTTTATAGGAGAAAAAACCAAGTGTGGAAATTAATTATTCCATATTGTTAGAACAGGGAGAACTGCTTACTAATTTTAACTCTGGCTTTTATGAGGAGTCTGTTGCTCAACATCTTATTAATGTGGGTAAATATTAACAAACAGTTCACACAGCTGCCCCCCTCTAGCATCTCCCTGTCCTTCTGCATCACCCTACAGCACAGTCTCCTGGGGAGGAGGCAGTCTCCTGGGGAGGAGGTTCACAGGCATCTCTTTCCTTCCCTGTGTGTTGCTGAGCTCCCGTGCTTCAAAACTTCCTTTTAAGAACAGGGCTCTATTTGCAGAGCTGTTTCCCTTTTTCTCCAGTCAGGTATCCTGAGATTTCTGGAAACATGTGAAAGGTGATGTTTTTCTATTGTCTGATGCCCATTTTCATGCCTGGGTTATTTGGCCCCCTGTTGGCAGTCTCCATCTGATTTGTAGCCATTTTAAGAGAGCCATAGGAAGCCAGTGGTCAGTAGGGCAGATTAGCAGGGATGAGATGGGATTGGAGAAGAGCCCCAAAGATCCTCTGAGTGTATTTTCTGGTGCATAGAATAGAGAATTAACAAGTTCTGAACTCATGCAGGCCAGGGAATGAAGAAGGAGAAGAAGATTAGGGGAGCTGGCCTTAACATATTCTCAACAGAATCCGCACAGGAGGTTTACTAGTTTGGCTTTCGTCTGATTGTCTTGGTTGTTTTTAAGATAGAGCTTTAATATGCTGACCAAGTTGGTCTTGCATTTGTGAGCTCAGGTGATCTAATCTTTGTCTCCCAAGGAGCTGGGATTACAGGTGTGTGCCATGATTGGCCTTTACTGTCTCATTTTGGGTTGTTGTTGTAACAAAATACTCAAGGCAGGGTGCTTTATAACGAAAAGAGGTTTGTTTAGCTCTCAGGTCTCAGGTTCAAGAGAATGGCAGCAGCGTTTGTTTGGCTCTGGCAGGAGCCTCGCGATACTGGAAGGACAGTGGCGGGAGAATGCACAGAAGAGATCACAAAGAGCAAAGGGAAATGAGAGGGATTCAGGGGCCAAGCCTCTTAAAAATATTTTTAGAGATGCATTTTATCTTTAATTTTAATTACAAGTATATGTGGAATTGTACGGGATTTGTGTGGATGTGAGCGCAGGTGTTTGCAGAGGCCAGAGGAACTGGGGCCCTCGAGCTGGAGTTACAAGCACTTGTGAGCTGCCCAGCACGGGTTCTGAAAATTGAACTTAAGTCCTCTGCAAGAGCAGAATGTACTCTTGACCACACTGCCATCCTTTCATCTCCCAGCCTTACTTTTTGGTACTTCCTTGACAACCAAGGGTACCCTGGGAACTACATTGATCTCTTCCAAGGATGGTATCCCCACTGACCAAATCTCATTTCACTAGGCCCTATGTCTTAAAGGTTCCCCTATGTGAACACTGCCAACCTAGGGACCAAACCACCAGCATGAAATACTTTGAGACACATTGAACTATATCTGTAGAGTCAAAGACTCATCAGACCTACCTGGAGTAGCAGTGGGGGTGGGCAGAAGCTCCTGAGACTTTTTCTGATACAGGTTAAAGATCGCCTGTAGCACTCAAAGCCATGTGCAAACAGTCTAGCTACAGAGCAAAATATCCAAGGTGCAGTGGCTTACAGTAGGTAATTAATTCAGTGTGTCTTATGATGGGGGGGAGGAGTCAGGGGCTAGGGCAGTGCTCAGCTAAGCTGGGAAATTTTTCTATTCCTTATGAGTAAGTCTGGTGTGGCCAAGATCTCTGCTCATATGTCTGGGTCCTGGGCATGGTTTGGAGGCTGAACTCCTCTTGTTGGCCACAGGATCTGTACATAGCTCTTTAGAATGGTGTTGCCCAGCATACCCACAGAGATGATCTGAGATACAAGACTTCTATTCCAGAATGCCACTTTTATCTCTTCTATCGGTTAAGCAGTTGCTGGTGCCAACCCAGACTTAAGAGGATGGCATCATGGGAGAAGCAGCAAAGATGCTGGGATCACCTTTAACCTCCATCAGCATGTAGTTCTACTTAGGGATGCCTTGGGTCTCGTAGAGTTTCCTAGTCTTACAGCCTGGGCTTTCATAATCATTTTACTCAGAATTTTGTTACCATCTGGTTTCAATCACTGCTCCTCAGTTCTGTTATAAATAATAAAAGCAACAGAAGATTAAGTAAGACACATCTAAAAAGCTAAGATGAGAGCCTGGAATTCAGAAGGGACACTGTATACAGAGCTCTTGGTATGAAGAGGACTGTGATAATAATGTGGGAAGAATATATGAGATCTGTATGCTTACCAAAATGTGGGGTCAGTCTCATCTTTGATCCATGCAAAAAAAAATGGACATTATAAAAAAATAGAAAACTAAAAACAACAATAAAAAGCAATAAGCCATGACTCATACAATAAGGGTAGATATACTTTCTATAATTTGATTTTATAAATACATTCATGTTTTATAATACATCTGTGTCAAGAGGTGAAATAATCTGTTTCTTTTTATCAGATATATTCCTTACTGAGGTTCACGGTCATGCTGCTGAGAGAATGGGTGTGAAAGACCTTTGCCAGTTGGGCTGGTGCCACCATTCAAAAGTAGGGTGACCCTTGTTGTGTGGGGTGCATCTGAGACCAGCTGGCTCAGAGGCTGAGCTGCTTAGTAAGTGTGCAAAGAACACTAGGATCCTGGTCTGTCAAAACCAGCAAAGTCATGCTACCTGAAAGCATAGCATTTAGCCTGGCATCTCTCCTGGTTGTCACATGCTGTCCTGAAAATTGGATGGGCCCAGAGAAGCATCCTAAAAACCCATCATCCTCCCTGATCTCACCCCAAGTGTCTTAAGAGGAATGACCGCTTGTTCTTTCTGGATCAAAAAGTCTTTCTAGCAGAGGAGCTGCGCTGAGTATGGATTTGAGGGGAAGTGGGGATAAAAGATGTGAGGGTGAAAAAGAGGTGTGAGCTCCTGTCTGCTGACTCCTGCGTGTCCCCCTGAGATGGTACCTGTGCCAGCTATGTGTTCCCAGCATCTCAGCTGCCCAAGACAACCACCTTTCATGTCATAGATGAGGGTGTCTGTGACTGATCTGAAAGTTAGTAAGAGCTGTTTCCTGGAGCGCCCTTCCTTCCCACCTCCTCCCCATTCCCTTGCACTCCCCATCCTGCCTACCCACTCAGGTCACAGAAATCTCTATCCACTTTCCCATGGTGACGTCCTACATTCAAGAGCTGCCCGCAGCCCCATTTCTGCAGATGAAGAAAGGCATTCTCTAGGAAAAAGCATGGGGGAAGGAGGCGGCAGAGTCATCCACATCCTGAGTTCTCTGATGGGCTTCTTCAGGAAGCCCAGCTGTGCCCTTGTTATGATGGCTACACAGCTGTTGAGCCTCCCTCCTCCCTTTGCTGAAGCTCGTTTGAGATGGGTTTCTGTCTTTTTCGTTTGATAGCCTTTCCTAAATACTCTTAAAAAGAAACAAGCTGGTGGGGCTGGAAGGCCTAACTCCGATCACAGTCATTTTTCCTGAGCCTGCTCCATGCTGGGACCAGGGGCTGACTGCTCTCCCTCCCTTCCTGTCCAGGTGTCAGCAGGATGCACAACCCAGAAGCAGGTGCAGCAGGAGGGGAAGAAGTACCAGCCAATGCACACACTGGGTTTGCCAACCCTCCCAGTCCCTCCCAGCAGGAACTGTTGAGGGCAGCCAGTTCTTCCCTCACATGCATCCTCCAGGCTCCTCCATGCTTAAATGCCATGATCTCCACCGCGCCAGGGGCTGCCACATCAGGAGCTGTGGATTAAGTGATTTGTCTCCCTCCAGCACAGCTGCTCCCTGGTTCCTGTCTGACAAATGCGGTTCATTAGGGCTGACAAAGATGAACGTCCTTGTTTATAGAAGTCAGCTAAGCACTGTTCTTGGGGAGCCCGTGGACCTGGATCGGAAGCAAGGTACACATCAGGTTGGCTCCCCAACATTTCCCCTCAGCCACAGGCTACCGGGGCAGGAAAGACAAGTCCTTACCACCTGCCAAGAGTAGATCCTGCAAGAGTCTCTCAGTCGGTACAGTGGGATCTGGCAGCTTCTCTCACGACCATCTGAGAGACAACCAAGGGCTGGAAAGCAGGGGCTCTACAGTGTACATAGAGCATCCACAGCCAGTAGGCATCTGGGCCACTGCTATCCATCCAGCAACTGGCAGGAGTTGAGTACTTAGGGCTGGGGGAGTATGCTGAGAAACCAGGCATGGGTTCTAGGGAGGTGAAGCCTGAGAGACATAGTGCAGCCACACATACCCATTGTAACTCCCACAGAGTCCAGACGAATGAGAACAGTGGCGGGCCTTCCTGTCCTAAACACAACTCCAGTCATTACTCTGTGCTTATAAAAGCTCCTAAAATGAAGCCGTGATTCTCAGCCTGGCTGAGCAGCAGAGACACGTGCAGCTGTGGATTTCAAGTTTGGAATTATTTTTCGTGGTAAAATAATGTCTTCTATATCATAGTCCAGGAACACGTACACATACACGCACACACTCACTCACATGTGACTCCAATGATTTCACCAAACAATATTCACCTTTATTGAATAAAAGTCATTCTGATGTTTTCTCTTTTATTCAGTTTCATAGATCTAGTAGGTGCTGATTACAACCCAATAAGTTAATTCTACAATCACCAATAGGTTAAAGCCACTAGTTAAAACAATAACAACAATGCTGACCCGTGATGATTTTAAAAAATCTACTTTGACCTTGCTGGGTCAAGTCCTCTGGGTAAAGGAGCATACAAGGAGAGGCCAGAAGTTCAGCTCTGCTAAGGCAGGAAGATTGGGAGAGCTTACAGCCAGGCAGGGCTGTCCTGGGGACTCAAACTCTGCTGAGGACAAAGAGAAGCTCCTGAAGGGCAAGGACAGCAGGCAGCAAACTGACAATATCCTATGGTTACTCCTATTGTGAAGACGGATTCGAGGCACCAAACAGCTAGAGGAGGTTAAAGGGTAATGTTAATCACAGGCAGGCGCCCCCTACAGGCTTGAGAGAGTAAGACATATTTTCTCTGGGTCTCAGTGGGATTCAGTTTCAGGCCCCATTTACCCTCTGGCCTGGTGTCATTGATGGGGTCTTAGTGTCTCCTGTTGCTGTGGTAAAATACCCCGACAAAAGCAACTCACAGAAGGAAAAGCTCATTTTAGCTCACAGGTGGAAGTACAGTCTGTCATAGCAGCGAAGTCAGGCGTCAGGAGCTTAAAGCAGCTGGCCTCACTGCCGTCATGTAGAAGAGGACAATGAATGTTTCTACTGCTTGGCTTCTGTTCCCCATGTATATTGTCCAGGATCCCAGCCAGGAAATGATGCCACCCACAGTGGGAAGGTCTTTCTCCTGGTTAATGTCATCAAGCTAATCCCCCACAGGCATGCCAGAGGTCCTAAATTCTGTCAAGCTGACACCACCAACCATCACACAGGGCATGGTGCAACAGCAGCAGCAAGCAGATGCTCAAACCCAAGCTTTCCTACTCCTTAGGTGGGGTTGAACACTCTGCTTGCAAGTATCTCATCCTCCCAGTGAGGATTACAAACCGAAGTCTAAAAAGGTAAATGTTTCCAAGTTCAAGTAACTGGTAAGTAAAGGACCCAGATGCAAAAAACACAGCTGCCTGGCTCCAGAGCTCTGTAGTAGTCACGATCCCAAGCTGCTTAGGGGCAAGATAACGCTAGGGTTGAATAGGGGACAGGTGGATTGAGGCACGATAGGGGCACTAGATCATACTGAAGACCTTTGGGGGTAGTTCACAGCTCAATTTGGGGGTGTATATAAGCCAATATATAAAGTCTGGGGTTCCATCAGGTTTGAGAAGGCCATGTTGTGACTTCAGAAACCAGCCTGGCACCGTCCACCATCCACCAGCAGATGCTTCCCAGAAGGGACCTACACACACACACACACACACACACACACACACACACACACACACACACACTTACACATACCTTCCTCCTTTTTATTCTGCACTGAAGGTTTCTTTTTCACACTTCCACTTTTTTTTTCTTCTAGCTTCTGTTGAAATTAATTCCACGACACTGAATAACCTTCCCCCACAAGGTTGGAGTTAATCAGGCTGAATTTATTAAATCTCTACAATTATATGAGCTCATACTGGGAGGAAGAAAGTTACCTTATTATCCCATTTTTAAGAGCTTGAATATTTTTTGCCCCTAACTTTTACTGTTGACCCCCAGTTACTTCTGTCACTGTCACCAATGACTTTAGAGGGGGATATACCACAGACTTCTCCGTGGTCCCCATTCCTGATGCAAGAGGAACATGCTCATACAAATGAGTCATCTCCCAAGGAAATCAAGACAACAGAGGACAAATTGTCCAGAATAAATGGAGCCTGCTCTTGCCTTACAGGCCAGACTTGAGCTCAGGAGGGTAAAATATGCAGAGAATGTTTTCCCCTAGGGGGCGCTGTCAGCTTTATCTGCATCTCTGCCCCTCTGCTTCCAGCTCTTTCCTCATAGTATGGACCTCTGTATCTCACCTGCAACACAACTGCAGAATTTGATTCCGTTACCCCAAGGAAGGTATCTTGACCCCTTGCCTTGTTTCTGAGCACCACCCTTAACCATCCTTGTGTATTAAGGTTCGGGGTTTCCTTGCTTTTGCCTTACTAGTCTTGTTCATCATAACCTACAAATCTGGAGTTGAGCATCACGCATGGGACATAAACCCCTGTTCAGCTGCCTCTTGGAAATGCCCCAATTGCTTGAGGTAGGGGCTTGATGTCACATTCTCCCCTCCCCTGACACACACACACACACACATATATATATATATATATATATATATATATATATATATATATATATATATATATATATATATGCTTTGCCTGTCTGTCAATTTGGAAATAAGGTTTTTGCAGATGTATTCAAAGTAAGATGCCATCATCAGAAATAACCCTTCATAGAGTTACACAGAACAATGATATAAGTAGAGGTTGGAAAAAAACCTTCAAGTCAAGGCACTCTGGATATTGCAGGCAACACCAGAAACTACGAGGAGCATCTGGCATGCACAAACAATCCCTCAGAGTTTTCCAGAAAGAACAAAACTTGCCTCTAAACTCTAGGAGCATGGAGAAATGAATTTCTCCTAGATAATCCACTGAGGACACCCATCCAAGGCCAGTGTGGCCACCAAGTCCTTAAAAAAGCTTGTGATTTCTCTCACCTTTGTTCACAGGTTACCAAATTCTACCAAAATTGTTATCTCCCTGCTTTTGACAAGCTCCTCTTCTTTTCCAATCACCCACCGAGGTTCATTGGGCTTTCTAGATCTAGCTGCCGAATTGAGTCCCCAGCATTAATCCCTGCCCTAAACCAACATATTTGGAGAATGCCCCAAGATTCTTGTTATTGTGTCAACAAGTGTTCCCCCATCAACCTGAACAAAGATTTAACATCTATCAACAAGCGTCAAACAACTCTCTGAAAGCTTACAGTGGTGTATTTCTGTTGCTTTCATTGGTTGAATAAAGAGACTGCCTTGGCCTTTTGATAGGGCAGAAATTAGGTAGGCAGAGTAGACAGAAGAGAATTCTGGGAGAGAGAAGGCAGATTCAGGAAAAGCCACCATGGAGTTGAGAGAGTCAGACATGCTGAATCTTTCCCGGTAAGACCACGACCTCGTGGTGACATATAGACTATTAGAAATGGGTTGAATCAAGATGTAAGAGTTAGCCAATAAGAGGCTAGAACTAATGGGCCAGGCAGAGTTTAAATGAATACAGTTTCTGTGTAATTATTTAGAAAGTTAAGCTAGCGGGGTAGGACGGAACAAGGGGCCCTGCGCCGGATGCATGGGAGCCGGGCTGGATGGGACTGCAGCCCGTCGGCTCCTCCTCTCTTATTACATTACAGCCTTTTCTCAATTATAGACTCATGCCCACATCCTCTTTAACACGCTTAGGTTCTAAGAGACATGAACAGACACAAGCCACTAGTCTGCTCAGCGAAGTGATTTGATTGTGGGCCAGCTTCTGCCAAGTACCATGCGTGTCTCCTTTCCAAGTGCGACCTGGTGATGAGTTAATAGGCAAAACACCATGGCTCTGGAACCACATGATACCCAGCCCAGCTAAATCTGGGGCCATATGCTTATCTAGCCCATGCAGGCTTCATCAAATGTCAGGGGCAGACACCACAGGTGTCCCCAGAAACCCTGTCTGATTCCTTAGGCTCAGTTAACCTTTCTAGGCAGTTCACATCCCTTTCCTTCATGGCGTCTTCATTTATCTACCTCACAGCTCTATTCTCTCCGCATCTCTTCCTGCATCTTCTCCAAAGAAGGAGCAAAGCCGATGACACTTACTGTTAGCCTCATACACAGCTGGCACTCTGTGTGTGAGGGTTCAGCATCCATGACTTGAAACACACTTGAGGAAAAAAATGCCTTGCTGAACATGTATGCAGTTCGTTGTTTTCATTTCCTAAATAGTACAATGCAGGAATTAATTACACAGCATGTGTATTACACTGATATTATAAGTTATTATGAGGAGTTATTATAGGGAGTTATTATAAATAAGATATTATAAGGAGATTAAGGTATAATGGAGGCTGTGCATATGTTCTATGAAAATGCTACAGTATTGAATAGAAGAGACTTGAACACTGACATATTCTCATGTCTACAGGGGATCCAGCACCATGCAGGGAGAGCTTTATACATGGCTTTTCCTTATTATAATGCCATTGCCCCAGAGAGGGACTTACTGACAAGACAATCTGGAGGTGTTAGAGAAATGGTGTGACTCTTTGCCAACTCTTAGCTACACTCAATCAAACCTTATACTCCTGGCTTACCTCATGCTTTTGTCAAAAGAACTTAGTGGGGAAATGGCTCAATGAATAAGAACACTGGTGTACAAGCTTGTGATGGGAAAGCTCTGTTAACCAATCATGCCTAGTTAAGGTGTGGCTACCTGGAACCCAAGAAGAAAACTGGGACGGACCAGGTGCACTCTCTCTCTGTGAGGCTCCCGCCGGACAGATAGGAAGTCAGACCTCCCACTCTTGTAGCGTAAGTTTCCCCTTATAACCATTAAAATATAATTGTTATTCTTGAGCCGGCCTGGTTATTTATCTTACCGACCTAATTCGCTACAAGCTTGACCATCTGATTTCATATTCCAAGCACCCAACTGAAAACACAAATGTAGCAGCATATGCCTGTAACTTCAGTGCTAAACTGTAGGGAGTTGGGAAGACACAATTTTGCTACCAGCCAGACTAGCTGAAAAATTGTAAGTTTCAGATTTAGTGAGAGACCCTGCCTCAAAGGAACAAGGTAGAGAGTGAAAGAAAAAACTTGACATCCTTCTCTGGCTTCTACATGTCTGCCCACAGATGTGTCCACCTGCACACGCACACACACCACATACACATGCGTGCACACATAAATAAACAAACAAACAAACAAACAAATAAATAAATAAATAGACAGACTATGGGTGTTCTGCAGCTCCTAGGTCCTTGTTTCATGTTTCTCTGTAATGACTAAGCATATAGCCACATTCTCAAGTCTAGACTTGTTTTATACATTGTGTTTCTACTGACCACACTCAGCTACCTCTCTTCTAGTCAAAGAATTCTTCCCACTTAGCCCCTATCATTTTCCCCTGCTCTCTCTCTCTCTCTCTCTCTCTCTCTCTCTCTCTCTCTCTCTCCATTTTGACTCTTCTTCCCTTACACTTTTGATTTTCTGGATCTGTGTGTAATGCTTTCAGGTTATGGATCTAGAAACACACACAGTTGCTACTTGTGCATCTATTCAAGCCCTCCTGAGACCTCTGCCTGAGCTCTCGCCACTGGCTTCTCATGGAAAATCAGGACCCTGGACAGCTCCTAAAAAGCTCCCCAAAAGCACCCTTCCAGCCCTGGCCCAAGAAGGCAGCAGTGAATATGAACTGTCAGGGCATTGCTCAGTGTAGTCTGGAAGGAGGGCTGTGTCCTCCTAAGTGGAGGAAGATGAATGGACAGGATGAAGATGGACTTGCTGGCAGCTAGCCTAACTTCATTGGTGAGCTTCAGGTCTCGGTGAGAAATCTCACTTCAAGAAACAAATAAAGAGATAAGTGAAATAAGCAAAGTGACTGATAAGGAACAACACCCAGTGTTCATCTCTGGCTTTCACAAGCACAGGTACACACATGAACACGAGCTCCACATGTGCTCACATGAACACACACACACACACACACACGGGATGGGGGTTGCACTGCTTGAACACTCCTTGTGACAAAATAAGAGGTGTACAATGGCTGTTTCTGGAAAGGCTTTTGTGTGATCATGGAGGCTGTGAGCTCAATCAATCTTTCTTATGGAGCTGTGTATTTAGGTGAAAGAATAACTGAAAACCATGCAATGCTTAGCTAAGCTTAGGTGTCTTTCAAATTCTTATTACAATGTGTTCATTTCAAGAAAAATTACTTACAGTACTGGTTGTCAGTGATTTTTTTAAAAATCAAATTTCCAAATGAAAATGAGAGATTCATAGATGCCATAACTTCTGTAATGAGCCCAGGAGCTTTCAATATTTAAAGACCTATTTGATGAGATTTGTGCTGATATTAACAGATGTAAATTTATAATATCAGATAATGAAATGTGTCAACACCCAAAAGATCTGCATAACCCAGTGGACTGATGTTTTCCAAATGACTAATGCATGCCTGCAAAATTATACAGGAAAAGATGAATCCAAAGTTCAAGAGAGGCCAAATACTTTAATGTAACTGAGTTTTTAAAAAAGCAAAGATCATTGATGTGTTTTCAGATTCTCTGATGTGTCCATCCTTTGAGAAGGAGGATAGTATGAAAAGAACATCTCCAGGGGCTGAAGCAGTGGCTCAGCAGTCAAGAGCACAGATGACTCTTTGCAGGGCCCATGGAGGGCAGCTCACACCCACCTGTATCTCCAGCTCCAGGGCAGCCAGTGTCTTCTGACCTCTACAAACAACTGCACTCACACATACACACATATCTACACATAGATGCACATGCACATACAAAGTTAACTTTTCTAATCTTAAGAGAAAGACAATCTGTGAGAATCTTACTGAAATAGTCTCATTTTTCCAAGCACATAAATAGAATGAAGAGCATACTTTAAATGACACACAAGGGTCACATCATACTACTTTCAGACAGGGCTAATCTCTCTCTGGCCTCACCAACAGCTTCACAAAGCTAGCAGTGGTAGTGATCCTGCCATTTCCTTTTCTTCAACCCATACCACAGTTATACCTGGAATGTATACTGGGTTTCCAGAAAAGCTGCTTTGCTTGCATCTCAAAATGATAAAACATCTGTATAAATGACAAATCTTCCAGGACCCAGTCACTTCTCACACAACCTAGCTTCCACAAAGGGAGCCAATAATGACACTTGAATGGTCAAGCGTCCCAGTGAAGCTGGTGTGTAGGTGGAGGATGGCTGTCTGTGGAGTGTGATCTGACCCTAGGGTGTGGCTGGGCAGGGAAGTCCTATGTATAGTCTGAGACAGGTCCCCAGCCTGTGGTTTCAGCACTAGCAGTCTGAGTGGGATATAGGAGCCTCTTAAAAATGTGAGTCACTAGGCCCTCCCACAGACCTGCCAAACCAGAACTCTGTGAGTGGAGCTCAGCAGTTGACAAGGTCACCAGGGTCTTCTAACACATGGCGACATTTAAGACCCATGTCCCATGTCTGGAAGAGGTCTGGACTTTATCCACAAGGTACTGAGGCTAATCACAGTCACTGAGGAAAAGGGTGATGAGTCTTTGGCTGGGGAGGGTGAATCCTGAGGAGACAGAGACAGGAACAGCACTCACAGAATCCCCATGAATGCCAGTCAAGGATTGCCAAGGACCTGGAAACAAATGGCTCATTTGCTAATAGGTCCAGCTGTGGAAGAAGTGTGGCTCCCTAGACCATGGCAAAGGCCTTTGTAAAGCCCAGACCAGATCCTGTTCTTGGCACTACATTAGACACTCAGAGTCGGTGGGAAGGCAGAACCCAGCTTCCTCCTGGTCTGTAGAGAGGCAACTTGTCATTAACGCACCATCCGCCTGTCTGCCTTCCCCACTCCTCCCCTCTCCCCTTTCTCTTACCCTCTCCAGTCATTTTTCTCTTTTTCCCCAACCCCACCGCCTCTCTCTCCTCAATCCCTTAATTCACTGGGCATTTTTCTGAATACACAGTGCTTAACAGAAGTCATACTTCTTCAAGTACTTAATACAAGTCAACTCACTTAAGCCTCTACCACCTCTACATTGAGGGACATCACACAACTATCATCCAAACCAAGACAAACCAAGGACAGAAGGTAGAAAGTCAAGACAACATGCAAGACTGCATAATATCAGAGTTAATATCACCATGTTAGAGATGAGGGCTGAACACATTATGTAAACAGTCTCCAAAATACATGAAACATGGATGCTTGGCGCTTGATTCAAAGCTGGCAGACTGGAGCCAGTGTGCGATCTCTGAAAACTAAGTTTCCTCAGAGTCTGTAAAAACGGGTAGCCAGGGTGCATCAGGCAAATGATGAGTATCCAATAATGGAAGTGTCATAGGCAGAGGATGCTTACTGTGCCTGAAACATAGGCTGTGGGGAGAGAGTGTGGTATGGAAGGGAATTTTCCAATCCTTGGTTGCTTTCTAAGCTTTAAATCGTGCCCTGAGTACCAAGCAAGGGCTCTGAATAAGGCAGTGATGTGCTCTGAGAAAGTCCACTCTGGGTACCACTGTACATCATCTGGAGACAGACAAATTACAGAGTCAGATGAATCAGTGAGAACAGAGAGAGCAAGAGAAGAGGGAAGAAAACAGATGGTGGAATCCATGGAGTCTAATAACTGCACATGGCATAAAGGGACTTGTGAATTGCCCTTTAGCTTGGATAACTAAATGCCATGAATTGAAAAAGTGGCTTGTGCAGAGAAGCCGAATAGCAAGGTGAACCCAAAGAAAGCATATACAGATCCTGCTGGAAGTTGGAAGCAAACAAGATCATCAAGCAAAAGTTGGAAGCCAGGGGGCGGGATAGAGGTGGAAGGTAGGGGAGCAGGGGAAGGGGAGAGGGGGAAGGAGAAGGGAGAAGGACCGGGGAGAGCTTGGGGGAGTGGGAGGGTGAAGATGGAGGAAAGGTGGACATTGGAGAAGGGAATAAGATATCTACATTAAGAGAATCATTCTAGGGTTGGCAAGATACTTGGCCCTGGGGATCCCAGGTGTCCACGGGCATGTCCCCAG
>PVIU01032044.1:0-14018 GCA_004026605.1 Ondatra zibethicus
TTCATCTTTAATAATTTCAGATATTCTCTTGTGGTTATTTTTTAGATCATTTTCTTCTGGGTCATCCATATTTGGTTGTTCCGGGCTTACTTTTGTAGGGTCTTTGGGTTTCACTGGTATTGTGTTGTTCTTTGTGGTGTAGCTTGTGATCTTACCTTTTCTACTCATCTTTTACTCTAATAGGTGTGATTGGTGGTCTCTAAGATTCTGTTGAATAATTTCCTAGGTGCCAGTAGATCAGAAGCTAAGATGGTTTTCCTAGTGGTACAGTCAGTGTCCCAATTCTAGTTACTTCGTTGGTTATTCCTGTAGCTTAGTGCTCCTGTATTTTGTTCTGATCTCTTGGAGTTTGCTGTCTCAAGCCTACTTTGGTCTAGGCTGCTGGCTTTGATCTGTTTCTGTAAATTTTGATCTGGATCTCCTCTTGTAGATGTCCCTGGCTTGGAGTTAGACCTGTTCTGGTGGAGATCGCTGGCTCTGGATCTTGTCGCTGGGTCAATCCTGATCCGCTCATGTCCCGGGACCGGGTTGACTCCTATCTTCTGCTCCTGGTGGAGCCCATTCTCTCCTTGTCCTAGGTAACTGGTTCAGTCCCACTCCGGTTCCGGTGGAGGTTGCAGGCTCTTAGTCAGGTCGTTGGCTCAATCGGTGTCCCAGGACTGGGTTGGCTCCCACGGCTGGATTTGCTCCTGGCTTCTGCCCCAGGTGGAGCTTGTTTCCTCAGCTCTCTCTGTCCTAGGAGTCTCGTTCAATTCCACTCCTGTGGGATTTGTTGCCCAAGGTGGAGTTCCTTGCCTCTGGGCAACTTTGGCTTAGGTTACCAGCTTTGACCTGTATCTGTTAGTCCTAGGCTGTGTTCCCTCCTGGGGAAGCACCTGGGTTGGAGTTGGGCCTGGAAAGGTTTCCGGTTCTGGTCTACTGCCTGGGAGGTTCTAGGCTCAGGTGTGCCCAAAGCAGCAGGGGACCTGCTTGCTTCCTCAGAGATCTCAGACTCACGCTGGGACCCACAAGGGTTACAGGTTCCTGCCTCTTCCCTTTGGTGTCTCAAACCAATGCCCGAACCCACAGGGGACCTGGCTCAAGTCTACTCTCTCTGGGACCCAGATTCGCGCCTGGCCCCATCGAGATCTCTGGTTCCTGCTTATTCCCTGGAGGACCCAGCCTCACTCAGGCCCAGGCTGACGGAGGTACTGGCCCGGCCTAGGTCCTGGGTGGTCCTAGACTCTCCCACAGGCCCGCGGGGGTGTTGGCCTATATCCACTCCCTTGAAGGTCCCAGATTCACATCCAGACCCTCAGCAGTCTCTGTCTCTGGCTGACTCGCTCAGCGGTTATTCCCTTGTACCTGTTCCAGTGGAGATCACTGGCTCTGGATCTGGTTGCTGGGTCAATCCTGATCCACTCGAGTCCCGGGATTGGGTTGACTCCTATCTTCTGCTCCTGGTGGAGCCCGTTCTCTCCTTGTCCTGGGTAACTGGATCAGTCCCACTCCGGTTCCGGTGGAGGTCGCGGGCTCTGAGTCAGGTCTTTGGCTGAATCAGTGCCCCAGGACTGGGTTGGCTCCCAGGGCTGGATTTGTTCCTGGCTTCTGCCCCAGGTGGAGCTTGTTTCCTCGGCTCTCTCTGTCCCAGGAGTCTCGTTCAATTCCGTGAATTGGAATTTTTAAAAGCCAAAGATTTAATTATTATTTGTCTAGCTTCTGAAGTTGGTATCATTCTATTTACAGCTGAAGTTAATCTTTATAAAAAATCATGAAGTTTTTTTCAGGCCCTGTATGACTTTAGTAAATGACTCAGTTCTCTTTCCAACTTTTTCATTTCTGTCCCAAGCATTCAAAGACGCTGCATGGCATACAGACTGTCTTTGTACACCAGCATAATAACTCTCTCCAAGAAGTTGATCTTGGGAAATTCAATATCTCTAGTCCTACTTCATTGTTTAGTGGTGCTAGCTTCATCTTTCCACCAGGATCTTTCACTTGCTTGCGTAAAGTTACCTACAATATTTTATATTATTTGAGAATGTTGTGAAAGGTGTTGTTTTTCTGATTTCTTTCTCAGTCCACTGGTTATTTGAATATAAGAGAGCTACTGATTATTTATTAATCTTGTTTCCAGCCACTTTGCTGAAAGTGTTTATGAACTGTAGGAGTTCTCCAGTGCAATTTTTAGGGTCACTTATATATATTATATTATCTGCAAGTAGGGATACTTTGACTTTCTCCTTTCCAATTTGTAGCCCCTTGATCTCCTTTAGGTGTCTTACTGCTCTAGCTAGCAATTAAAGTACTATATTGAGTAGATATGGGGAGAGTGTACAACCTTTTCTTGTTCCTGATTTTAGTGAAATTTATTTGTATCTCTTTATTTTGTATCAAAATATTTAATTTGATGTTGGCTATTGGTTTGCTATAAAATGGCTTTATTATGTTTAGATATGTCCCTTGTATCATTAATCTTTCTTGGACTTTTACCAAGAAAGGGTGTTGGTTTTCATCAAAGTGACATCTAATGAGATGACCATGTATTTTGTTGTGTTTTGTTTCCATTTTGTTTATAGGAGGTTATGTTTATTTTGTATATTGAATCATCTGTGTATCTCTGGGATGTAGCCTGCTTGATCATGGTGGATGGTCTTTTTGATGTTCTCAAGCTCAGTTTGCAAGTATTTTACTGAGTAGTTTTGCATTCATGCATAAGTGAACTTGGTCTGTAATTCTCTTTCTTTGTTGAATCTATATGTGGTTTGAGTATCAGCACAACAGTGGCATAATAAAATTAAGTGGGAAATATTCCTTCCATTTCTCTTTTGTGGAATAATATGAGGAGCATTGGCATTAACTCTTCTTTGAATGTCTGGTAGAATTCTGCACTGAAACACTTTGGTCCTGGAATTTTTTGGGGGTGGGAAATTTTTAATGATTCCTATTTCATGAGGGATTATATTTAAATTGTCTATCTGATCTTGGTTTAACTTTCGTAAGTAGTACCTATTGAGAAAATTAACTGTACCTTAGATTTTCCAATGTGGTGGAGTACAGGTTTTTAAAGCATGTCCTTATGAGTCTTTGGATTTTCTTGGTGTCTGTTGTTAAGCTCCCTTTTCATTTCTTTCATTTCTTTCTCTTCTTTTCTTTTCTTTCTTCTTTAAAAAGATTTATTTATTTATTATGTATACAGTGTTCTGTCTGTCTGTATGTTTGCAGGCCCAAAGAAGGTACCAGATCTCATTAGAGATGGTTGTGAGCCACCATGTGGTTGCTGGAAATTGAACTCAGGACTTCTGGAAGAGCAATCAGTGCTCTTAACCTCTGAGCCATCTCTCCAGCCACTCTTTTCTTTTCTTTTTGTTAATTCAGATATTCCATCTCTGCCTTTTAGTTATGTTGAGTAAAGGTTTGTCTGTCTTGTTGACTGATGGTGGTAGTGATGGTGAGTGTGCACATGCATGTGTGTGTGTGTGCATGTGTGTGTTTCCCTTCTCTTGATTTTGCTGGTCTGAGATTACTTATTTCCTGTGTTTTCATTGGTATAGTTAACCTCTGTAGGTTGGAGTTGTACTTTTAGACTTTCTGTACTCTTAGATTTGAAGGTAAGTATTGGTTAAATCTGACTTTATCAAGCAATATCCTATTTTATCTATTCATGGTATTTGGAAATTTTGCTAGGTATAATACTGTAGGTTATCATCTGTGATCTTTTAAGAGTTTACAGCACCTCTGCCCAGGCGCTTCTGACTTTTATTTCCATTGAGAAGTCAGTTTTCCTAATAGGTCTGCCTTTTATATGTTACATGGTTGTTTTCCCTTGCATCTTTTAATACTCTTTCTTGTTTTGTATGTTTAGGGTTTTGATTATTATGTGCTGAGAGGACTTTTTTTGTTTTCTGAAATAGGGATTCTTTGTAGCTTTGTAGCCTGTCCTGAAACTAGGTCTTGTAGACCAGGCTGGCCTCAAACTCACAGAGATCTACCTGCCTCTGCCTCCTAAGTGTGGGGATTAAAGGCATGTGCCACCACTGCCCAGTGGGACTTTCTTTTCTAGTTCAGTGTACTTGATGTTCTGTATGCTTCTTGTACCTTTATAGGCATGCCCTTGTTTAGGATAGGATAATTTTTTTTTCTGTAATTTTGTTGAAAATATTTTCTGAATCTTTGAAGTGGCATTCTCCTTCCTCTATTTTTACTTTTCATAGGTTTGATTGCTTTGTAGTGTCCCGGATTTCCTGGATGTTTTGTATCAGGTGTTTTTTAAATTTAACATTTTCTTTAATGGATATACCCATTTCTTCTATTGTCTCTTCACCTGAAATTCTCTCTTCAATCTATTGCCTTCTATTGGTGAAGCTTGCCTCTGTAGTTGCTGTTCAAATTCCTTTTTTTTTTTGTTTCCAGAATTTTCTGAGTTTGTTTTTTTTAATTACTTTTATTTCCATATTCAGATGTTGAAAATTTTAATTAATTTCCTTCCTCTGTTTGTTTGTGATTTCTTGGCTCTTGAAGGGATTTATTTATTTCCATTTTTAAGGACCTCTTGAATATTCATGTAGTCAGTTTTAAAGTCTGTTTCTTGGGCTTCAGCTGTGTTGGGATATTGAGGAGCTGTTGTGGTAGGGTAGCTGGGCTGGAGTGGAAACATACTGCCCTGAATGTTATTGTGTTTTTATGCTGGAATCTAGGCATCTGAGCTTGGGGTGAATTATAGGTCTAGGTACTGATTTCTGGATGTATCTTTGTTGGATGAGTGTTTTGTTCCTTGGTGTCTGGTTCCCCTCTGGGTTTTCATAGAGTCTGATGGCTATGTGTTGCCTGGTAGGCAATTGTCTTTGGATCTGATAGTTGTGGCCAGTGGGGGTTCCAGATAAAATGTGTTTGTGGGTGTTGAAGCTGACACTTAGGAATGGGGATAAGCCAGGGGTCCTTTGGGGTTCACAGGAGAGAGGAGAGCAGAATGCTCACCCAGGATTGCTTATTTCATCTCCTTGGAATGGGGGGGAGACAGTGCAGTGAAATCACCCCACAGTTGTGCTATAGCACTGAGAATGAGACTTAGGGCTTGGATCTGTAGGAACTGAAGGAGAGGAGAAGATCTACAGGCCTCTTGCTTCCCAGACAGAAGAGGTCTGTTGGTAGCAGAGAATGAGTGCTGGAGTTGGGGTTTGGGGTAAAGCAACAAATAGGAAGAGGGAAGCTAGGAAGAGAAAGACTGTGGGATCCCCAGGAGATGTGGGCAGAGGGGCAGGAAGGCTGTGTAAGTGTTCTATTGCAGAGATGGGGATGAGACGGGGGTTTGCCTTTGGAGGAGAGGAGGGGGTAGTAAAGGAATTCAGTTAATTTAACTGTGCTCCTGGCCTGCTCAGCTGCTGTGTTCCCAGGGAATAGCTGTTGGTGTTGGAGGCCAGGAAAATGGGATGAGCTAGAGGAAGGAATGTAGGAGAAGAAGGTCTCTGTGATCTGTTGGGGAGAGAGAAAAGAAAGACCATAGCAGGTTTTTTGTAACAGAGCTGTATGTGAGACTCTGGACTGGATCGCAGGAGCAGAAGGGGAGGTGTGGGTCTGCCTTTACCTACAATTGCCCTGGGAGGAATGGCATGCAGTGATCAATTTTAAGATTAAAGTTGGAATTTTGCAAAGTTTTCCAAACTTTGCCAAATATGAAAAAGGGTATGGTGAAAAGCTTCATGGAATTAAATTGGAATTTCATTGCTCTTCCTGGTTTTGCTATATACTGTTTGGAGCAGAAGAGATTGGGAGTGTGCTTTCTGTAAGGAGTCATTTTCAAGATTACATTCCTTGGGGAAAAGTACTAACATTTCAATTCCTTCCTTTAGTCTTCAGATAGCTGTGTCTTGTAGGTAATGTAATTCTGAGCAATTGAAAAGCTTTGAAATGTTCATCAAAGAGAATGATAAGCAAGCTGCTTACCTACTGGAGACATTGTTTTACATTTATTACACTTGTGTGTACGGTTACTGTGATTTTCATTTTATTCATTATTTTTAATATTTAATATATTATTATTTCTTTCATTTCCTTTTGTTTTGTTTTTGGCAACAGGGTTTCTCAGTGAAGCCCTGAAACTATCTGTGTTAACCAGACTAGCTTGAGACTTGGAGATCTCCCTGGCCTGCCTCATGCATTCTGGGGTTAAAGGTTTGTTCCGCCCATTGTGTGCCAGCAGGCTGGCCTGGCAATCACTGTATAGCCGAGGAGAATCCTGAACCTCCTCTCTTCCCTTTCCCACAGCCATACTGTGTCCACCACATCACATGCCTACGACCGTTCCCATCCCAATCCCACCTATGCACAGATCCCATGGAGCCTGTCTTCTCCATGCTCTCTGTAGGCACTCAGTCCAGTTCTAAATCATGCAGTAAGAGGTTAAAGATAGAACCCATATATGAGATAAAGAGACAGCATTTACCGTCCGGATGGATCTGCTGGTACTGGATCATGGCTACTTGCTGGCCAAGGACCTCACAGACAAAAGCATGGGCTTGGTAGATGCCTTTGTGGAAGAATTCTACCAGAACTTCCAAGAAGAGCTAATACCTATACTCCTTAATGTGTTTCACATAATAGAAACAGAAAAGTCATTGCCAAACACTTTTTATGAAGCTACAGTTACCCTGATACCAAAACCAAACAAAGACACTACCAAAAAAGAGAATTACAGACCAATCTCACTCATGAACATCGATGCAAAACTTCTCAATAAAATACTGGCAAACCGAATCCAAGAACACAACAAAAAAACCATACATTATGATCAAGTAGGCTTCATCCCAGAGATGCAGGGCTGGTTCAACATATGGAAATCTATCAATGTAATCCATCATATCAATAAACTGAAAGAAAAAACCACATAATCATTTCATTAGATGCTGAAAAGCATTTGACAAAATTCAACACCGCTTTATGATAAAGGTATTGGAGAGATTAGGGATACAAGGATCATATCTGAATATAATAAAAGCAATATACAGCAAGCTGACAGCTACCATCAAATGAAATGGAGAGAAACTCAAAGCCATTCCACTAAAATCAGGAACAAGACAAGGCTGTCCACTCTCTCCATAACTCTTCAATGTAGTGCTTGAAGTTCTAGCAATAGCTATAAGACAACATAAGGAGATCAAGGGGATTCGAATCGGAAAGGAAGAAGTCAAACTTTCACTATTTGCAGATGATATGATACTGTACATAAATGACACCAAAAACTCAACCAGAGAACTCCTATAGCTGATAAATACCTTCAATGATGTGGCAGGATACAAGATCAACTAAAAAAAAACTAGTAGCCCTCCTATACACAAAAGATAAAGAAGCAGAGAGGGAAATCAGAGAAACATCACCTTTCACGATAGCCACAAATAGCATAAAGTACATTGGGGTAACACTAACCAAGGAAGTGAAAGATCTATTTGACAAGAACTTTAAGGCTTTGAAGAAAGAAATTGAGGAGGATACCAGAAAATGGAAGGATCTCCCATGCTCCTGGATTGGTAGGATCAATATAGTAAAAATGGCAATTCTACCAAAGGCAATCTATAGATTCAATGCAATCCCCATCAAAATCCCAACAAAATTCTTCATAGACCTTGGAAGGACAATAACTAACTTTATATGGAAAAACAAAAAGCCCAGGATAGCCAAAACAATCCTATACAATGAAGAAACTTCTGGAGGCATTACCATCCCGGACTTCAAACTCTATTACAGAGCTACAGTTATGAAAACAGCTTGGTATTGGCATAAAAACAGAGATGTTGATTAATGGAATCGAATTGAAGACCTGGATATTAATCCACAAACCTATGAACACCTCATATTTGACAAAGAAGCTAAAATTATACAATGGAAGAATGAAAGCATCTTTAACAAATGGTGCTGGCATAACTGGATGTCAACCTGTAGGAGAATGAAAATAGATCCTTATCCATGCACAAAACTCAAGTCCAAATGGATTAAAGACCTCAATATAAATCCGACCACACTAAACCTGATAGAAGAGAAAGTGGGAAGTAGCCTGCAAAACATGGGCACAGGAGTCCACTTCCTATGTATAACCCCAGTGGCACAGACAATAAGAGCAACAATGAATAAATGGGACCTCCTGAAACTGAGAAGCTTCTGTAAAGCAAAGGACACAGTCATTAAGACAAAAAGGCATCCTACTGAATGGGAGAAGATCTTCACCAACCACACATCATACAAAGGTCTGATCTCCAAAATATACAAAGAACTCAAGAAACTAGACATTAAAATTCTAAATAACCCAATTTAAAAATGGGGTACTGAACTGAACAGAGAATTCTCAACAGAAGAAGTTCAAATGGTCAAAAGATACTTAAGGACATGTTCAACTTCCTTAGTGATTAGGGAAATGCAAATCAAAACAACTTTGAGATACCATCTTACACCTGTCAGAATGGCTAAAATCAAAAACACCAAGGATAGCCTGTGCTGGCGAGGATGTGGAACAAGGGGAACACTCATCCATTGCTGGTGGGAATGCAAACTTGTGCAACCAATTTGGAAATCAGTGTGGCGGTTTCTCAGGAAATTGGGAATCAACCTACTTCAGGATCCAGCAATACCACTCTTGGGAATATACCCAAGAGATGCCCAACCATACTACAAAAGCATCTGTTCAACTATGTTCATATAAGCATTATTTGTAATAGCCAGAACCTGGAAACAACCTAGGTGCCCCTCAATGGAAGAATGGATAAAGAAAATGTGGAATATATACACATTAGAGTACTACTCAGCGGTAAAAAACAATGACATCTTGAATTTTGCATGCAAATGGATGGAAATAGAAAACACTATCCTTAGTGAGATAACCCAGACCCAAAAAGATGAATATGGTATGTACTCACTCATTAGTGGTCTCTAGCCATAAACAAAGGACATTAAGCCTATAGTTCACAAGCCTAAAGAAGCCAAACAGCAAAGTGAACAACAACAAAAAAAAAATTGGAAGCAAACAAGATAACCGGGCAAAAGTTGGAAGCACGGGGGTGGGAGTAGGAGTGGGGTGGGGGAGGGGGAGATAGGGAAGGAGAAGGGAGAAGGAAATGACTGGGGAGAGCTTGGGGGCATGGGAGGGTGGAGATGGAGGAAGGGCAGATGTTGGAGCAGGGAAGAAGATATCTACATTAAGGGAGCCATTTTAGGGTTGGCAGGAGACTTGGCTCTAGGGGGGATCCCAGGTGTCCATGGGGATGTCCCTATCTATGTCCTTGGTCAGCAGAGGAGAGGGTGCCTGAACTTGCCTTGTCCCATAGTCACACTGATGAATATCTTGATCATCACCATAGAAATTTCGTCCGATGGATGGAGATAGAGGCAGAGACCCACATCCACATCAGAGCATTGGACTGAGCTCCCAAGGTCCACTTGAAGAGCAGAAGGAGGAAGAAGATGAGCAAGGAAGTCAGGACCGCGAGGGGTTGATCCATCCACTGAGACAGTGTGCCTGATCTAATGGGAGCTCACCAAATCCAGCGGGACCGGGACTAAACTAGCATGTGATCAAACCGGACTCTCTAAATGTGGCTGCCAATGGGGACGGACTGAGAAGCCATCGATAATGGCACTGGGACCTGTCTCTTCTGCATGTAATGGCTTTTTGGGACCCTAGTTTACTTGGATGCACACCATCCTAGGCTGGGATGGGGGGGGCTTGGACTTCCCACAGGGCAGGATATGCTGTCCTCTCTTAAGCGTGGAAGGGTAGGAAGGAGGGGTAGTGGGGGAGCGGGAGGGGAATGGGAGAAGGGGAGGAAGTGTCAATTTTTGAATGGAAAAAAAATTAAAAAAAAAAAAGAGACTGCATTTGACTCTGTGCCTTTAGGTTACCTGGCACAGGATAGTTACATTTCCAGTTCCACCCGGTTTGGTCATTACGGAGTCATATTCCAGCATGTGTGTGTGTGTGTGTGTGTGTGTGTGTGTGTGTGTGTGTGTGTGTGTGTGTGTGTTATGACTGTTATCTGGACATCAGCAGATGGAGATCCAGGCTGATATTTCTCTAGCCATTCGGACTAGAGCAGCAATGACCGTGAGTGCGAGTATCTGTTGTAGTGTATGGATTGTTTTCATTGTACGAGGAGAGATGTGTGCTGGATGAAATAGTATTTCTATTTTTCTCTTTTGAGACAAGCTCACACTGATGGCTTGTTAATTGCAGCAGTTTAAACTCCCACCCACGGTGAGTAAGGATTCACTGTTCTACTCATCCTCTGTGGGGTTTGAGGTCTTCAGGCTTGCGAGGCAAGCTTTACACCTGCTTACCTGTATCCTAGGCCTACATCTGTTTTACTGTTTTATTATTAAAAGACTAACAACCATTTTAAATATATGTTTATTGTTGGGAATTTCACACATATAAGTGATGTAATCATATCTAGCCCTTACACCATCAGCACACCCAGCTCTCAATTTCATGTGTCTTTTGGTTTTCTTTTTAGTTTTTATAACCCACTAAGTTCAGTTTCAAATCCTTTTTTGCAGATGTGTGGCCTTCTTGAGGATCATTTCCATTATGCCAAAATTTCTGACTGACAATATTGATGACTTTAAGAATTTGAAGCATTCATTTTTCTGACATTGCGCATATTTGTTTCCCTTATGTCTTTGGCCAGAGACCTACTTTAAAACTAAACTGTTCATATTTAACATAGACAGTTATTATTTCTGTAACTGATGTAGTTGTAAGTCGGTAAGAAATCACTTGTTTAGGTTGATCTTCTAAATTAAACACAAGGAAAAAGAATGAGCAAGAAAAAGGAAACATAATTCTTCCCTTAAATTTCAAGTAGCTGGAGATTTGGGTCAGAGAAATTGTCTTAAATTCAAACTGAGGACTCCTACATTGTTTGCAATATGGCAGAGTCACCAGGCATAGGCCATGGAGGAGTGCTGCTTCTCATGACTTTCTCAGACTGCTTAAAGAACCCGGTATAGCATAAATAATAAAAACCCAGGGACAGATATTGGGGTTCAGTCTGAAGATCAGAAAAGCAAAGCAGCCAGCCACTGCCTCTTCCCTCTACCTCAGACCGAAATGGTGATTCTGCCTCCACAAATCCTCAGAATGAGACTGAACTGGGACCTGTCTCCTTCCATCTTATATTCCTCTCTAATGTTGGGATTAAAAGCATGCACCACCTCTGCTTGGCCTCTATGGTTAACTAGTGTGGTTACTGGGATTAAACGTGTGTGCCACCACTGTCTGGTCTGTATGACTGACCAGTGTGACTGTTTTACTCTCTGATCTTTGGGCAAGCTTTATTTATTAAAACACAAATTATGGCCAGGCGGTGGTGGTGCATGCCTTTAATCCCAGCACTCAGGAGGCAAAGGCAGGAGGATCTCTGTGAGTCTGAGGCCAGCCTGGTCTACAAGAGCTAGTTCTAGGACAGGCTCCAAAGCTACAGAGGAACCCTGTCTCAAAAAAAAAAAAACCCAACACAAATTATGTAGCACTATAACCCATGACAGGGACTGGAGAGATGGCTCGGTAGTTAAGAGCACTGACATCTCTTCCAGAGGACCCAGGTACAATTCCCAGCACCTACCTGGCAGCTCTCAACTGTCTATCACTCCAGTTCTAGGATCTCTCACACACTTACACATCCATGCAGGTAGAACACCAATGCACATGAAATAAAAATAAATAAATTCTAGAACCCAGGACTACCAGCCTAAAGATGACACCATCCATAATGAGCTGGGCCATCTCTCATTGATCCCTAATTAAGAAAATGCCTTAAAGCTGGATCTTATGGAGTCATTTTCTCAGTGGAGGCTCCTTCTCTGAAGACTCTAGCTTGTGTCAAGTCGAGATAAAAGCAACCTGTACAATTTCTCATCTGTTCCTGGAGAAAAACATAGCAGAAGTGGCCCATCCTCAGTCAACCTTTACTGTAGAACATGGTCGATTGATTTAGATTGATGATTCTTATTGATAAAACTGTTTAGTTAGACATTGCAGCAATAGATATCACAATGAAAAAGGTATAGAAAGTGATGAGGGAAAGTTTTAGTAATGAGAGGAAAATTGATTTACTTCCCTCTATGTACCCATTTGCCAGGAACTAAATTAATTGGTTGTTGGGTTCCAGGCAGGGTCCAGTTTAGAGAAGGGAAACTTCATTCAAAGCAAATGCACACTATAAGAATCAATCTAAAGTGAAAGATGCTAGCAGCCTACATGAGTGAGGGTGCTCACGGGTATCAATAGCTAGCTGGGAGAGTGAAAGAAAGAGGAATTTGTTGCTAAAGGATACAGCATACACAGAAAGTTTAGTATTCTAAAATGAGTCAGGGATCTTGTAGACCATATTACTTCTCTTGGGAACACTGTTGGCGTTTTCTTTCTATATTGGCTCTCCATAGTGCAGAGTTTATACTGATTAGATCCAACCTCTGGTTCTTCCTGATGTGGAATGCCCCTCTGTATGCTGTGAATATGGTTTTAAAAAGAAGCTGCTTTGGTCTGTGGCAGGGTAGACTATAGCTAGGCAGAAAAACCAAGCAGAGAGAGAGATAGGGAGAAAGAAGCCAGTTTCAGAGAGATACCAGGAGCTGCTGGGGGCGCAAGATGTGAAGTAACAAGCCATGAGTCTCATGGTAAAATATAGGATAACAGAAATGTGTTAATTAAGTTGTAAGTGCTTATTAAAAATAAGCCTGGGCTAATAGTCCAAACAGCAAGTATAATTAATATTAAGCCTCAGAGTGGTTATAAAGGGACTGGTGGTTGGGAGAGAAACCTCCATTTACAAATGGTGTACCAATGGGAGGCTCTTGAATTTCCATAGGGTCCGAGAAAGTTTAAAAAGAAAAGGTTCTGAATGCACAGAAATGGAGCTGCATTGGGCTTCTTAGTGTCACAGTCTCATGCCAGTAGCAGCATAGAGACAGGTCTCCCAACAGCTGCTTGCAAGCTGAAGCTGACAGCCAGCTGCTATGATCTAAGCAGTGTGGCAGGTCTCTGCAATTTCACACAGGCCTTGGTATAGAGAAGCTAATCAGCCATATGCTATGAGGTGGATTTAGGCTTTGTTCATACAGAAAAAAAGGGGTTATGGGCAACGTGCGACAAGCTGCTTGGAGGTGGCATGGACCTGCTGTTTCCCAGAGGTGGGGTGTGGGCCATGGCTGCAAGCGCTAGGAGGAAATGTACCTCTGGCCACGGCGGAAAGCTGAGCGGGTAGGAGCCAACAGCCAAAGCTGAGACTTTGGGCCTGGCCATGTCTGCTTAACATTTTAAAAACTCTCCTAGTCAGAAAATGATTGCAGATACACAATAAAGACAGATTCAGACAAAAAAGAAACCTCTAAAAGGGTCACTGTGTGTTTAAAATGTATGTAGGCTTAAGAAAGAAAATGGATATAGGCAGTTATAGAAATAAATAATAGTCTTAAAAAATAAAACAAAGTCTTTAAAGGGTCACTAAAAGTAATATTAAAAAAGCCACATAATGATGGAAAATACAGAGGGTCTGGATTATGTATACTATTGTTTTCTTTGACTTTTTAACTAATAATGCGCTAACTATGCAGAGACATTTCCCTAAGCTTAACCAATGTAAAGATATATTGACTTCAAAATATAAAATTGTAGACACAAAGATAGGATAGACAGAGTATTTTTTTTAGCTCTGCCAAATACAAATAGACTAAATAATATAACTGTAATTCTTGCTTGATACCTGTTTTGTTATATGTAATTTTACAATGTTAAAGTTAAAACCTTCCTTTTAAACTAGAAAGAGAAGCAGAGATGATGTGGGAGGCCCCTCTGTATGCTGTGAACATATTTTATTCCTACTGGCTAACAAAAAAAGCTGCTTTGGCCTATGTCAGGGTAGAATATAGCTAGGCGGAAAATCCAAGCAGAGAGAGAGGGAGAAAAAAGTCGGAGTCAGAGATACCAGCAGTCACTGGGGAAGCAAGATGTGAAGTAACAAGCCATGAGCCTTATGGTAAATTATAGAATACAAATG